>VWZZ01001166.1:1002765-1022749 GCA_013399095.1 Psophia crepitans | reverse complement strand
CGGTGGAGCTTCGGCTGCAGGGAAACCGCCTGCTTCGCCCCCGCCTCCTCTTCTGGCGAACGGCCCCGGGGGCGGCCGCGGCTCCCCCGCGGGGACTGCAGGGCCCCGGGGGGCTGAGGAGAACCTTCCCTCCCGCCCGCCCACGCCGTCTGAAACCCGGGGCGCTTTAAGGCGGGGGCTGCGGGACCCGGGGCGCCGGGGGTGGAAACACGGAGGCGGTGCGGTGCTACCGGCGACCCCCCTCCCGAGCAGCTGGTGCCCAGCACTGTGTTTCTGAGGGGTTTACCCACTTCAGCTCGAGGTGCTGGAAGGGACAGGTCTGCCCATCAGGAGATTTCTCCTGGCGATCCTCACAGCCCACCGAGATGCTCCTTTGTGCAGTCTCACGCCGATCCGCCCTTCGGGCTGCGTTGTGCAATTCCCTCGCTTTTCACTGTGGGTTGTTATTTTGGCCCAAACCTTAGTCATAGCTGGGCTAATCTATATATATTTCACGAATTTCACGATCTTTCCTTTCAAGCTGACCCTCCTCATCTCCTTTACCAGCTCAGTCCCTTACCTCTGCGTGCCCTGCAGCTCCTCGCACCAGCCTGCCCGCAGAGCTCAGGGGACAGCCTGTTTGCAGGGAGTTCCCCGCTCACCCTTCCTGCCTTTGGAGGAGGCAGGGGCATTATCCAGCACTGCATCTGTCCTGAAATGTCTGTAATTCAGACCAGAAGCTAACTCAGGCTCTGTCAGCTTCAAACCTTTCAGGCTGGAGTCATACTCTGAGAACAACGATACCACTTTCTCCCAAACTGATTTAAATTCAGGCAAAAATCAGAGGAGTCACGCTCAGGGCGAGGCTTGGCTCAGGACCCGGGAGTGAAACATCGGGGCTTTTCATCTGTTGGTCACCAGTCTCTCTGAGACAGGTACCAGCTGCCTGTTTGGGAGCCTAGAGGGGCTGAGACGGAGAGGTGGTGCAAGCATCACCACCTCAAGTCCCATCACTGCTTATTTGTCCCTGCTCAGACGCCTGGAAGGTGATGGGAGATGAACTGGGGTTTTACCCCTGCAGGGTGTGGCACAGGCACTAAAGGCTGAGGTGCACAAGCCATGGCCATGGTGGGGACTTGTCCTGCCCCTGTCTATGATATTCTTTAATATCTTAGGATACGTAGAGGGTTGCAGTCTACAGGGCTCTCAGTCTTCCCCTCATTTGCCAGCTTGAAATGCTCTTTAAAATGTATTAAAAAAAAAAAATCCAAACACTATTAAATGCAAAGAAATCATGAAAAACAACAAGGAACAAAAGCTCTCAATCCTAGCTGAGCACTGCACAGACAGGAACCTGCTCTGACGTACATGAGCACCCCATAGGGATTAACTCTCTCCTGCCCAACAAAGCCAGCCTTCTAGTTTCTACTTTGCAGCACATTTTGTCTGCTATAAACGTATTAATCTAGCCAGATAGGGAGATTAAAAGGTACAGGCTTAGTACCTATCTGCAGTTGCCTCCACCCAAGAAAAAAACAACAACCCACAACCAAAAAAACAGCCCCACAACCCTGGTCCTGGATTTTTCTCCCTATATGACAAATCCAAAGAAATTTCCCTTGTGAAGCAAACACAAGAAATAGGCAGCAGAAGTCTAAAGCAAAACGAAAAGGAGAGGCTCTTGGAGTCATTTTCCCATTTGCTTTCCTGTAGTAACTATGCAGAAGGGAGGCTATTGCATGTCTACTACCAACCAGTTAATGTTTTGCTGCCCTCACCCCTTATCTGAGGTGCCTAAAGCCCTTTTCAGCCACTGCTTCATTCAGTCTCAAGTACCCCTATCTATGAGATAGCTGATGTTATTAACCCCCCTCGTACAAAGAGGGGCAGTGAGCCACAGTGGGGACTTGTGTAAAGCCACCTTACAGGCAGTACCTGGACCAGAAATTAGGAGGTGGGATTCTCAGTTTCGACTTTAACCTTCAAGTCAGGTTTCCTTCTTTTCCCAAACCTGCAGTGCCAGACCACTGCAGTACCAAATGTGCAACAGTATGCTCCATCTTTTTGCCATCTTTGGTACCAACTCGGGGCGGAGGGATGTGTAGCCTGCAAGCTTCCAGACCTCGCTTGCCTTTCCTAGGAGACTGCCATTTAGAAAGCTGGACTAGGAGATTCACGCTTTTGGCTATCTGCATTATCCTTTGTTTCTCTAATGGAGCATCATCACCGAGGAGGGAATTACACAGGAATTACTTGCTTCAGGTACTGTGTCACTGCATCTGTCCCGTGTTTAAGCACAGTGAGAAGGTCTGATGTTTTTCCTGATGTACCCTGTATTCCTATTCCATTTTTTTCACTGCACCTGTGGGCAGTTCAAAGTCTCAGCATGGGGCCACCTGCACAGTGATACAGCCCACAGCAGGTCTCAGACGTGGCTGCAGCAAGAAAAATTGGGAGCAGTGTAGAAGAATTTTTCCACTGCCATGACGATTAAGGCATAGCTTTGCCTTAATGAGCTTGTCCTTCTCACCATAATCAGCAAATTCTGAGTTCTCCTTTTGTTTTACTTTCAGGTCTGACTGGACACAAGTAGCATCTTGGGGTGCCTGACTGATATCTGCATGGGAGACGTCTAGACATCGCCTCTCTCTTTCCCTGATAACCAGTTACTGTGGTACAGCACAGGACCTGAGCCAGGGGCTCCATAGCATCTGAGGTGGCAGTGAAACTCCTGTGATAGAGGGTAGAACCTCGGAGACAGGTAGGTTGTAACAGGTATGACATTTTCCTTAAGAAATCCAAGTGTAAAATATTGACAATTTTTCACTCTACCTCACTTGAAGAAAATTACAAAAATAAATTCCAATTTTTCCCTCAAAAGAAAGGGGGGAAATAGCTTCTTGGGGAGAAGGGATTTATGGCAGGAGATTCCTTATCTCTGCATACCTGTTCTGGAAATGGAAAATGTTCACGAGCTGTGTCCAATCACTTAACTGAAATCTTTTCCTAAAACACCACCTCTACTTTTCTTAATTCTGCATCCATACTTTGAGTTCATTGTGAAAGAAGGTAACACTAGGTTGAAGATGCCTGGTTAGCATTGCAGGAACATGGTATGAGACAGTCAGGTCTTACATGGTATGTAAAGCATGGTGGACCGATACCGAATTCAAAATCATTCCAAGCAAGTTTCTGGCTGATCTTGTTAATCAGTTTGCCTTGTGTTTAATGCATTTGTGCTCTTCGCATGTCAGTATGGTGTACAAGTGTGGGGAGAAGTGTCAAAGGTGGCATCCTGGACTTTTCCAAGCCTCTTGTCTTCCTCTTGACTGCGCCTAGGACTCTCACCCTCTCCAAGGAACTGTCTAGAAGCAAGTGCAAAATATCAGGGAGAAGTTTCTGAGGCTATTGTGGCATGAGATGGGTTAGAAAAGAGGGAGAAAGCAGAAGCCGACAATCAGAATGTGAAAAAACACTAATTTCAGAGATGTGCTGCTCAAAAGCCACTATTCAGTGGCATTTGACCAGAAATGAGAACTTCTCAGCTAAGATCAAGCAGGCATCATTGTGGTTCAATGTTTCTTGAACACTACAGAGGAAGACTTAAAACCCCTTTAGTGCTCCTAATTGCTTAACATTTATCTAGCTCTGAGAAGTCCAACAAAGACTGGTTTCCGTATTGGTTTAAGTGCCTCAAAACTTGTGCTTGAAGCCTAAAACCTTCATCTATGGCCCTCCTGTTATTGATGAGACCAGAGCATCACAGATCTTCTTAAGGATCTTAAGTTAAAACCCCTTTCTTCCAGTGCTGCTCTTCTTGTTGTCTCCATTTGCTAATTGTGAACATGGAAACCTGATAGCCAGAAACCTCATGCTAGAGCTTTACAGATCTCCAGATTACACAGCCATAATTAAATTGAGAGAGCAGAGGGAAAGGAATTAATATTTAAAAGAAAAAGAAAGAAAGAAAGGAAGAAAACAACGACAACCTAACCCCCAGAAATCAAATCCATGACAATGAATTTAAATGTATGGTGTGTGGCCAGTGACATATGAGTCACTTGAGCCTATCTTTATAAGAGTAGCAAAGTATGAATAAAACACCCAGCTGGCATGGTGCCACTGTCCCTGTAGATATATCAGAGCGTAACAGCAGCCTGCGTTGTCAGCTAGAGGCTTATTGTCATCAAGGTCAACAGAATTCTTAGTCCTAGTGCCTGGGTAAGAGTCATCCTACACCCCAGCCCCCTACTGCAAGTCTTCCTCAGAGCTGTCTTCCATAGGTGTGCTTCTTTTCATTGCCTTTACAGTCCCATTTGATTTTCATCATCCAAAGAGTTTTCAAAAGAAGTCGCAGTAGGTACCCGGGTCTCTTTCTCTCGCAGTTATTTTGGCCACAACTCTGCAGCGTGGGTTCAACCCACACTTGCCTTCATGTTTCGGAGCTGATGGGGAAGCTGATTGCTGCCTGCCAGAACTAAGAGTCCAATGCACGGCCATGAAGCACCCTTAACGTGGTGTGACCATAGACCTTGGCCAGGCCCGTCCAAGTTCTCCATTTGGGGACACAAGTGTGGCCAGTGCTGAACCATGGTGCTTGCTTTCTGCGGCACAGAGCGGTCCTCTGTGAAGTGGAGATTGTGATGTAATGGATATTGGTGAAGCCTTTAAAAAGGTTGAACTGACATCTGTCAGGAATGACGTTGGTTACGGTTGACTCTGCTCCAGCTAGCAGGATAGATTAGATAAGTGATACCGGTGCCCTCCCACTCTGCAGCTCTGTGACAACCCCCTTAGAGCTGTTTCCACCACCATTAGCTTGATGAGCCATCACAACCAAAACGTAAAAGGAGGCAAGAGCCTTTTTCAGTTTGGGAAGAGAGCTTGTAGTAAATTAGTGTGCTTCCAAACCTCTGATTGTGTAGATACAGATATATCACAAATGCAAAAGTTGGTACCCTGCCATAATTGAGACCAGGGTCCGTCTCATCCCACCCTCTGTTGCCAAGGAGCAGGCTAGAGGGAGGCTGCAAGGGCAAGATTAGTTTTCCAGAAATAGCCGGTCTTCTCTGTTCTTTACCAGCGCACTGACATCGCAGCCGTGTTGTGTTAAAAGGTCAAAGCCATTCAGATCCCGTGTTGTGGCTCCGGTCCCGGGGGGGTTTGCACAGCACAGGTGCTAACTCACCCCCACCTCCAGCCCCAGGTGAAGCAGCCACTTCCCTTGGGGAGCAAAGCCTGGACGAGGGAAGAGTTTGTGCGGGGTGCCAGATGGACAGCGGGAGCACAAGCCGGTTTACATCACTTGAGCCACACTCCTCAGCCCCTAATCCCCCAAAGATGGTGGCTCTTCTTAGTGGCTCTAAATGGGAGTAATGCGTGAATTCCCAGATGAGCGAGGGAATTATGCAACCGTGAGGCAACTGATCTCATGTTCGTCGCGCTGGGAAGGAGAGGAGCCCTCCCCCGCATCTTACCCGAACAGACAGTGAGTAGGGTTTCCTTAATGGGAATCCCTCTGCTGCTTCTCCCCCAAAATCCTTACCTCGTGCATGTGGGGTGTGCCGCCTGTGCATCAGACAGGCGGAATGAGGCTGTCAACTTATTTTTTTGTTTGAAGGTTTAGCTGAAGATAGATTTGATCTCTACAAGTATATTTAAAGGGAAGTTTTTTCAGCAAGTGTAGTAGGCTTAGCCTGAAATGCCCAGTTCTATCCACCCGTCTCCCTCCAGGGAAAGGAGGCAGCTCGGTTCTGTTGCCTATCACTGTATCTGTTTGTAAGAAAGTTGTGAGAGAAAAGCTCAAATATGTGGGCTGAGCACTCCAAGATAAAAAATAACAAAACTAAAAAACCACCAAGATCCTCCCAAGTGAACAGACAGTTTGAGGTTCACCCCAGTGTTGGCGAAGGCCAGTTGAGGAAGGGAAAGGGCTTTGTTCTTTCCCAGCAGTGTGATGCACGTGTGGTGCAGGGCAGGTTAAGAAAGCCTCGAGTTGGGAGCTCCCTCACGTTCCCAAACTCTTCAACATCTTCCATTACCTCATTTTCATTTACCTGGAGTTCAGAAGCATTGATTAATCCCATCGTATGGCTTCCCCAGCTACTGCTGCTCTATCCTGCATAAGGTAGCGTGACTTGCCCATGTCAGACTATGGCAGAAGCAAGAGAAAGCCTCAAGACCCAGCACATTCCTACTGGTGGGGCCATGTCTGTTCTCTGTGCACACAAGTGTGAGGAAAAGTTGGTACCTGAATGGGTTTTGCCAGGAGGTAGGGGTGTCTTTGCATGTGCAGATCTGATAATTGGCTGCCATAGCTGGTGAAGGCTGACTCCCTCCTAGGAAGCTAGAGAGGAAGATGCCCATGCCCACTGGTGCAGTTGGGGAGTGGGGCTGAGCCCTGACCAGGAGGTGAGGACAAGAGACAGGTCATGGCCCCATAGCAGTGAATTTTTCCACTGGCTCCTCTGGGGGAAGAGCTAAAACCCTACACACCAGGTCTCTGAGCAGCGAGACTGGACTTTCCTCTGCCTTCAACTCCCCAGGAGTGAGAGACCTTTGGGCTAGGGCTAACTCAGCTCCGCAGGGGCCAGGACAGGGGACACCCCACCAGGCAGCCCCACCAGCACCAGGCGGTACCAACGTGACCACAGGCATCTGCTGCCCTGAGCCCTGGGTGCCCCTGCCTGCTCCCCAGGGTGAAGGCAGGGGCTGCCTGCCGGAGCTGCACAGCCAGACTGAGCGTCTGAGTGACTGTAACTTGTGGGGGGGGCGTGGTGTGTCTCTGAAATCTGCTTGGGGCGTCCCCCCCACCACACTGAGCCTGGGCTGGGGAGGGTGGCTCCAGCTGTACGCATCCCTCCACAAAAGAGTAATAGGAAAATTACTGGGATTTCTGCTTCTGGAAGCCAGTCTGCCTGTGAAATAGCTACGCAGAAACATCTAGGAGAAAAAAAAATTGAGGCATCTTCTTGATCACATGAAGGGTGTTGTGCCAAGATGGAAAAGCTGGCTTTGCATTCCAGCAATGCCACAGACTTCCTCTATAGCCTTGGGTGAGTCACCCAGCTATCATTTACCCAGCTGTAAAGTAAGCATAAAGGTTTGGCTTTTTTCTTTTGTCTTTATTCTTTTTTTTTCTTCTTCTTCTCTTTCTCCTCTTTTCACATATTAAGCCTCTTGGGCAGTCTCGTAATACCAGGCATGTATATATAGCTCCTAGCATGTTATGGTGGAGATCTTATTTGGATGCTTACCTCCTCCCATATATAAATGAAAATTCACTGTTAAAATCCCTGTAGGAATACTGAGATTGGGAGAGGTTATTTTGGGAAGGACAGGATGGAGGGGAAAAAAAAGGGATTTTGTTAAAATGCAGACACTGCCCTTCCTAAGCCAGGCTGAGTTAGCATCCTAGAATTGGGTAATAAATGCTACTTTTTTGTGTGTCCATCCTTACTTTCAGCCATTCTGAGCTGAACCTCTCTGCTGCAGAGTATATTCTGTCCTCAATTAAAAAAAGGAAAAACACAAAATAAAATAAATCCCCAGTAATATGATTCTTCTCCCACTGACTGAGTCTGCACCAGGGAACTGTGAATAATCTCCCAGTGCAAACAGCCCCCTGTGTAAAAATAGCAACACGACTGCAAACTTCAGGGTAATCACGGCTTGATTTCAAAATATTTGTTCTTCTCCTGCCCTGTCCTTTATCTCTCAGGCCTCTATATGTCACTAAAGCAACGTTCGACAGCTCCTCACCAGGTCTGCCTCCTCCAATGTGCTCCACCATTATTAATGGAAACAATCTCCATCTCGGAGTATTTAAAAATATACTCTTTTCTAAATATAGGCAATCTGTGTGTGCTTAACTACTACAGGGCAGAATGAGAAGGACCAAAATATTGACATGCATTGGGTGTGTATAATTTGTTTTGATTCCTGCTTCCCCCGCCCCCCCCCCATGCCAATCTATATTACCCACACACCTTGGTGGAAAATCTGTTATTATTTAGCATAAGGAATGTGGCTGCCGCTTGGAGCCTAGCTCAAACGGAGTTTCCTTTGTTTATTTTTCCATCCTCTGTCCAAACGGTGTCAATGAGAGCGGAGCTTACAGAGCTATTTATAGCCTCTCGCCACACTAGGCTGCACCTTGCCAGCAGCAGCAGCAACAGCCCCCGGGGGGCACAGATGGGGCAGGCCATGGGGCAGGGCAGGGCACTGGGCCCCCGGGCAAGGGAAGGAGGGCAGTGGAAAGCCTGGGAGGCAAGGACCGACAGAGAGCGCAGCAAAGGATGTGGGCAAAGCAGGAGGCATGGCATGCAAGGTGGAGAGGAGCAGGGGGCAGGCGGGCAATGGGAGCTGTCTTGGGCACTTGGCAGGGAAAGGAAGCTGAAAGCATCAAAAATTGGTATGGGGGAGATTTAAGGAGGGGGGCGGCTATTCCCAGGTTAGGAAGGGGGCTTTGAATGAATGTGTCTTGGAGCAGCCCGTGCCTGGGATCTGGGAGCGCTTGGGAGCTGGTCAGAGGGAGACCTGCCTCTTAGGAAATGGATTTGGGGGATGCAGAAACATCCCAGCTCGTACAGAGGGGGAATTTAAAAAAGAGCAGTACTGGAGTTTGTCCCATGGGCAGGGGGTGACTGGTCCATTGAGAGTCATAACTGGGACTGGGGGACTCCAGGCTTGCGTGGCTGGTTGCCACAGGGGACTGTGTGCAGGGTGTGCTCCCCACCCCTTCCCCAGCATCATCCCTATTTTGGGGTGCCAGGCTCTGACCTTGGCTGGGGAGAATGCGCAGCATGTGTGGTGAAACCCCCTGAGAGGGTCTCGGTGCCTCCTCCCCAGCACCCTCAGCTCTGGCTGAGCTGAGCCTTTGCTCCCCCGCTGTGCCTGTCCCTCTCCCCGGGGGTCCTGCCTGCCAGGGACCAGGGACGTGCCTCACCAGGGACGTTTCCCTTCCCTGCCCGTGCGTGGGTTTGATTCATGCCTGGCTTTATCATGCCTGCAGATGTGTGCTGGTGGCAGCTCGCTAGAAGGGGGTGAGGGCAACCCACCCGATAACAGAGGCAGGTTGTGGGGCTGGGATGGCGGCTGTGTTTTGTTGTCGTTAGCATTAATAAGCTTGCCCTTGGTGCAGTCTGCAGGGCTTGAGGTGCTGACTAAGGAGCAAAAATCCGGGAAGGGGGGAGCAGGAAAGGGAGCCTGTGTTTGTGAGTGCCTGTGTATGTTCTCCCCTGAGTACGTGTCCGGAGTCTAGGGCCACTCTATTTTCCTAACGGGGTGCAGCGAAAAAGCTGCAGTTTCTGCCTGAGGTATTGCTTGAGCTGGCAGGGAGAGCTGGGCTGGCCAGATGGAGGGATGAGAGGGAGGCAGGGAGAGAGAGGCAGGCAGGGATGGGAGGGGGGAGAAGGGAGCTAGACACCTACGCAAACACAGAGTGAGAGGAGATCCTTGGATGCAAACACAGACACAGGCGTCCTCCTCCTCCTCACATGCCCCTGATTCATTTCCACATGCCATACACGTGACATGCTAATTCAGGGCTACTACAGAACTCCAGGGCGAGAGAGGAACAGGAGAGAGAAATAAAACCCTGTAAGATGCCAAACTGCAGATTTTTAAAGGGGATTCAGCGCAGCTTAGCCATGCCCCCGCTCTGTGCTCCCTCCGGGTGGCCGGAGCCCGGGTGGCCTGGGGGAGGCCTTGCCAGCAGCCCCCCCACCTCCTCACGCTCCCACACACCCACACACCACCACCTTGCAGGAGCAGTTCCACGTGACCCCCGCGCACAAAACCAGCACGGTGCCAGCACACATCCCACCCTTCCCAGGGACAGCGGGTTACATCAGCGGCACGCTCCCCTCCACGTCCCTGCAGCACCGCGCAGGCTGGGGCACAGCGAGCTGCGCTCTGCCCAGCCACAGCCTCTGCCCTCCTCCCTAAAACTGGGGATTCGGCAAGCTTGAGTCTATATTTAAACGTAGGCACATAAGCCCTATGTGCTGGAGGGGTGAATAAGCTCCAAACAACCGCGTTACAAGCCCCAGAGATTCCCCAAGGTAAATGTTACCCTGCAGCAGGGTAGGAACTGCTCCTCGGCGCAGCCCCACCTTACTGCAGCCCACCTCCCCACCGCCAACCCCACTGCTTGGTGCCCCTGCCTGCCTCCATTCCCAAGCCACGACAGACTGCCTGCCCTACCTGACTCTGACAGTCACATCCCCACTGTGACAAGGAGCTGAAAAGGAGGGGAGGAAAAATCCAAAATACAGCTCCTCCGGCTGCCGGCAGGCTGGTGTAGCTGTGGCAATAAGAGTGCTCCCACCCCGCTGGGGTTTACAGCAGGGTAATGGATAGCCCAGTTTTATCCTCCGTACTTGTACCTTTGCCCAGTTTATACAGCCCTTTCTTACCATCCGCTCATCTAACGCTGGGTCCAAAATGAATGAACCGCCTGGATTCATCATTTCTGTCATGCAGAAGTAATGTCACTACAAAGAGCTCTGCAGCCCATCGCCAGCCAGCTTCCTCCCACCTCCTGTTTAAGGCTGCATCAATGCAAAGGCCTGAAGAACATCACCCCTTGGTGCTACCCGGTGTGCCAGGGACATGGGCAGGGGAGAGCAATTTTCCTCTTGAAGAGCACCTTTGCCCCAGCATGGGTGGGCAAGGACCATCCCAGGTGAATGACACAAAGAGGGAACCGGTTCCCTGGTGCACAATGTTTGCACCAGAGCAAACATGGTGAGCAAGAATAAGTGACCCTTTGAACTGCACTTGGCAGTGGCGGTGGCCAGCAGCAGCAGGGCTAGACCTCTCCTCCGCAAACAACCAGTGCCGATGGGCCCTTCTGGCGCCATTCAGGGTTACCCTTGAGCCCCTCCAGCTCTCACTGCAGCAGGTCAGCGTGACGGGGGCTCAGGCCTGGATGGCAGGAAGTCTAGGTGAAAAAAATTCATTCCTTCCAAGGAGCAGGTTGTTGCAGTCTGGACAGAAGAAGGGAAAATCCCTCAACCTCTCTCCTACACCCCCACTTCTGTTGGAAAGCAAGGCAGGGAGAGGTACCAGCAACATCAGAGAAGAATTGTATCTCAGCAGAAGCATCATTGTATTAATTTCCTCATTCATTTAGTGGGTGTGAGACCAGGGACTTAATGGAGTTGATCTCTCTGTAGGATGGAGCACCGAAAATATTTTGGGCTATATTGGATCCTTAGGATGCTTTTGCTAACCAGAGTAGCCCTCCAGACGTCTCTAAGAGGACCTCCAAATCCAGCAGGGCAAAAGCACCTTTGCATTGTCCTGGATAGCATCTTGTGTGTTGTATCTTCGGAAAGCATCAATGAGAAATTTGAGTTGTGTTCATGATAATTTTCTCCAGTGAACATGCCGTAGTTACAATTTTTTCTCCAAATGCTGACTCCCTGGAAGCCAGGGGAGCTGGTCTCTGGTCCCAAGAAAGACATCTTAGCAAGCTGCTTTCTTCTTCTGCATTTCTGAGGAGGGAGAGATGAACTAGTTTACTGGCTGCTCTAGATCTCCCTGTGTGTGAAGGGGCTTTTCTGCAAGACTGAATATTTTGAACCAAGACCTGTGAAAGAGAATACACAGCATTCCCACGTTTAGCTGCCATAGTTTTCATTAGAGACACTCTGCTCACTCAGGAGAAGAAACCTGTGCCGGTTCATGCAAGGAGCGAGAGGAGAAGGTGGAAAGCATTCAAGTTAAATATTCCACCCGAGTATCTTAAACTGACAGCCACACGAAGTAAAAAATCCCACAAGCTATATAAGACTCTGTAAGGCTTACTGAAAAACAAGGCTTTCTGTCTAAGGCAGAAGAAACAAAGGTCACTCATAACACCCACTACCGTATGTATTTTTAAACTCTTATTATATCCCTTCTCAGAGGCCCTAGTCATGATCGAGGTCCTTGTGTGTACAGACATAAAGGTAAGGTGCCCACCCCAAAATGCTTGTAATGAATGCTGTACACAGACAGTTACACGGGAAGGGATCACAAATGCACACATGCAGAAGTGTGTGTATGTGTGTTTTACGTCTGGCATCCTATCTCTTCATAATATTGCCCATGGACCCCACAGTGCTAGACGCTTCTCCAAAAGTAACGAGGAAATCCCTGACCGAAGAACGTGCAACCGCAAGAAAAGACCAAACCGATCTGAGCGTTTGGACTGAGCCTAACAAGCTGCCACGCACACGCGGGCATTGCAGCCCAGGAGTCCTGCCTCTCCCTGTCTCTGGTGACCATCAGACTGCACTCTTTCCCACATCTGAGAAACAAAGATTTTATTTTTCATAATTGTATTAATACCTGTTCTTCCCTCATGCTAGCAATTTGGCTGATTTCTTGTTTATTGCTTTTCACCTTCTACCATCAATAATTCAGCCACATAGCCCCCAGGAGGTGGAAAACTAACTACTCGTTTTACAAAGACTTGCCTAAGAAAGGAGTGATGTGATAGCTGGGATCGGAGCCCTGGCGTTCCCGGTTCCTAACCCCAGCCACAATCCCGGGGGCAGCAGACCCACAACTTGTGATGCCAGGGCTCTCGCTGGCTTTGGAAGGTTTGTTCTGGCTTCTGTTGCCTTTGGTTTTGCCGTGAATAATGGCTGCAGGACGCACCCCTAACTGTAAATGAGATCCATGGGTGGGCTCTGCACTGACGCTCCTGCTGCTTCTCCTCTGGTGGGTGCGCTTTGTTCTTGTATTCCCCAAATCAGAGTGTTGTACCTGGATCCTCTCAGGAGTCCCTCTGTGGATTAGATCATGGCATTCATTTTGGTTCTCGGTAAAAACTGGTTCTCGTAATTAAACCGCTACCATAGCCAACCCCAGAAAATCCCGTGTTAGGAACTGGAAGAGGTGAGGAGAGAGAAGGCTGTGAAGAATCAGCTCCAGTTGTGCTCTGTAGTGAGTGTCTGATCCATATAGGTCAGGCAGAAGCCATTTGCTGTGCTGTACCTGCTCCATGGACGATCAGGGGACCACATTCTGCATACGTGTCAGCCGCCTTGCTTTTCAGTTCGATTCAATTAGCTAAACCCTTCTTAAAACCCTGCAGCAATAAATATCCCTTTACTCCTCAAGCAACTGCTTTTTTTTTTTTTTCTTCTTTTTTCCTTGCATGCTGTCCTTCCAGCTCATCACTCAAACGCTCCGGCCACCTCTTCGGGTGCCGTGGGCTATTTTTAACCCATGTGCAGGTTTCAGCGATGCCTTTCCTTGGCCCCCGCCGGGGTACGGAGGGGGCTGGCGGCGTGGAGCAGGGAGAGAAGTCAAGCCACAAGGGGGCATGTGCTCTTCTAATTCATAAAATGTGCCTTCATTGACAAAAATGCTGAACAATTGGTGAATGGTGTGTGCATAAGTTAGTGCTGCTGGAGAATACACGGGGAGTGATGGGGGAGCTTGGCCGTGGGGCTTCTCTACGGTGAAACAGAGGGGCGCGGAGGAGCGGTGGGGGCCTAAAATGTACCTGTGGCCTCTCTGCGGCTCTCTCCTGCAGGGGACTCTGGTGGGGGGAGAGTCAGAGAGCCTAATTCTGCTCCCAAACTCCACTGAAAGTAATGACAGCGGCAACGCCGAAGCCGGGAGAATGTCAGTGACAGTCGCAGGCTCGAGCCTTAGCTGGCTCTGGGGATGCTTTTTTGTTTTTTCTAAGGTTTTGTAGCAAATGTGCTCAGCTGCCAGATGTTTTTAATTCCTCCGCAAGGCAAGACAGGAGAGGAGACTAATGGTTAAGAAGAATATTTACACACAGAATATTTATCTCTAAGCAAACTCAACGTCCGCCTCCATCTCCTAGCCTGGTGTGACTGAACCCGTCCTCATTGTGGTAAGTTCCTCGGCTTCTGCTGTCTCTTCCTGCCCTACAGCACTGTGTTGGGGCTTGGGGGGTTCTGCCAAAGGGCAACAAGAATAGAAGGAAGAGAGGGGACCCAAGCACTGAACAGGGGGCCTGGGCCCCTGCGGATGCTTTAGCCCAGCTCTGCTGTGGTCTCACCACGTGCCTGCAAGTGCTCTGGTGCGTTAAAGAACTAAGAACTGCTACTGACCACTGCAAAGTCTTGCTCTCAAACAGATTTCCCACTGCAATGGATAAAAGAAAATATGAGATGAGCAGAAGCTTTTCTGGCTGGGCATCTCACAGTAAATAGTTGTTTTATTGGCTTTTTAGAGTCCTACTGTCTCGATCCAAAATGGAGCCAGATGTGCTGGGAGTCAGTTTATAACTTCACAGGATATGAGTCAAAATGTGCAGCTCATCGTCTGTAACTCCAGTGACTGCAGTGGAGTTCAGCCAAGGATGAATTTGGGAAAGAGGAGTGGTCAGGACAGTCCTAAGCGATATCAGGTAAGCAACCCTCACTTCTGCCCACCCTGTGAACCGGTGCCTGTCTGCCGTAACCTGTCCCCTCCACGTGTCAGGGCAGCGCAGTCAAACCTGCACCTACGCAGGCTGGGACCAGCTGCCATACGCAGTCAAGGACCCTTCCTCCGTTCACTACAGTCTGCACTGCAATGAGGGGCAGGGTGGTGGATAGCGAGTCTGACCCCGCTCTCTGAATTATTTCCTGCCTCCCCTTTCTCTCCTTGAAGGTGAGGGGGAGGGAAAAAGCCAGGCAGAAAGAAAAGCACCAGTGCTGTCCCCACAGCACGCGGAGGGGAGATACTGGATTGCTCCACGGTGACAAGACATGCGTCACAGGGAGCACCTCCTCCAGTAACCACGCAGGGGAGGACCAGGCCTGCAGCCACCCTTATTCAGCTTCAGCGATTCAGCCTTCGAGCCCCCCCCCATCTCACTTATAAAAGGCAGAAAGGCTCTGTCACACGGGTCAGAAGGTAACCTTGCCCTCCCTCTCCGTCTCTCCCCCTGCACAGGTACAAGCAGGACACAGGTGCTGCAAGGTTTTATATAAAAAGAAAGGGCAGGCAGGCTGGATTTACCTGTGGTATGAAACAGATTCAGCTCTTGAATGAGTTTACCTAAAATGGCCTCTCTGAGACTTTGAGCTACAATGCAGTGGAGGGTAGAAATAAACCTGCAAAGAGCTTTCTATCCTGAACGACACTCTGACGCAACAGTGATGCGTGTGGCTGATAGAATTGTTGGGGAGATCAGCAGAAACAAACCCAGCCTGAGGTACGCTAAAGCCCGGGACATCATATCCAAGGCTGCTGCACAGGGGTCTCCTGTCAGAAACTGCGCGACTTTTTCAAGATGTTGACAGCAACACCATGCCATTCAACTTTTTATGTGTGGCATGGGCAAAGCTTTTGGAGGCCAAATTCACCCTTAGGATATGTTTGGTTAGGTAAAATGCAGGTCGGTAACTGTGGTGTTACCAGTTTGCCATAGCTGACCACGATTTTGCTTTTGTTAAATTCCAAATCAATCCCCCATCCCTCAGACTCCTTGTACTCTGTGCAGACCAGAAATTTCCCTTTGGGCTTCAAGGTGTGCGGTTAGGCCTCCCTCGCGTGGGAAAAAAGACATCTTCCTTTGGCCTGGGGCTAGACACAGCTACCGGCTCGTGTGCTCTGGTGCCTGTGGCCTCTAATACCCCTAAACCCATCTGCCATGCAGCCTACCCACACCAAAAATCTCCTGGTTCTTCTTCCAGGACTGAACATTCTGCAGTAATTCCTAGGAGTCTTTAAACACACAATGATAATTTGATTAAAAAGCTGAAAATAACAAGGTATCTGTCCCACCTACAGTTAAATTTGGTAACTTACCTTGCCCATCCTCCCTCCACTTTTCTAATAATTCTTCTTCATACGGCTCGTCACTTGGCCTGTAATCTCCTTGTGTACAGGATGCTCTCCTATACTTGACCATCAAGCACTGTGTGCCTTCTCTCACCATTGTTTAGTGCTTGGAACATTTGTTGCTGCACAGTTAGTGTGGTGCCTCCCTGCTCTTCTAGAAAACTCCAATATTCACAGGACTGCAATGTCTGAGACGCCAGCAGCAAAACGCTAAGAGAAATATCCCTCCCCAACACAATCTTAGCTGCTGGCATTAGCTCCTGGAAATGGCACAGCAAAAAGTGAGGAGCCTAATAAATAGACCTGAGACACTCTCTTTGGGTGTGCTATTATTAGAATCACAGACAGCAAATTGGAAATCCAGCATTTATCTGCATCTATTCTGAGTGTATTAACTGTGTTGACTGTAGCTGTATTGATTATCCATTGGAGCAGCTTGGAAAGGCTGATATCACGATACAGTGCAAGGTCTATGTTGAGAGACGGAGTGTGGGTTATTTGGTTTCCCAACAGAGGTTTGGCCAATTTGCCCGTAGCAATCTTTTGCTGCAGGAATCCTCCGCAGCCTGGTGGTGCACAGCAGTGTGAGCTCCTGGTCACTGGGAGCAAGGCCATCTCTTAGAAGGAATCTGTATAGAAAGGGAAAACTCAAGATAACTTCTAGTGCGATGTGTGTAGACTCAGCACTTGAACATAGGCCAAGCCTAGCTTGGTCCTGTTTGCTGTGCATGACCTTCCACCGTGTTTTGCCACAGCAAGGGAGATGTCAAACTTTGTCCAGGAGAACCACGCTCGTTTCCAGCGTGCCTGCAGTGGCAGGTGAGGGAGGGTGTCGGTGTGTGGGTGAGGGCCCTGCTGTGGCACAGCGCCCAGAGAGCAGAGTTGAAGTCCCATTGCAAACAACATGTACAACGCAATTCTGTATCTCCAGGGTTTCCATGCTTGCTTTTAGCCACTCTCTGCTTCTCTACTTCCTGAAAGGAAATTAAGGAAATTTAATTCCCTCTAAGCAAAGGTTTGGAACATTCAATCTTCTTCAGTTCCCCCCTCACCCCCACCCCAAAAAAAGCGCAACCTTTTCCATGTCCAGAGCCCAGCTCCCCACACTGCATTTGGCTCACTGTGTTGCACACTGCCTCCCTCTACCTTATCCTCCTGTGTTTGTAGGTACCAGCATGAAGCCCCAGAGAGGAGCTGAGGAAGGACTGGGGCATAGCCTGGAGCCACTGAACACACTTTGAAAGGTGGAGAGGACAAATGTGAAGGAAGCATGTAGGATGAGCCGGAGACCTGAAACAAAGCACTCGAAAGTCTCCTGAGGTATGCATGTTGGTTCTAAAGTTTGTGAAGCCCAGCTACTCAGCTTCTCCCATTCCTCTTCACTGCTTTCATCCACCATATTCCTTCTGGCTCTTTTTACACCCTTACAGTTCTCCAGCTCCTCTGAAATCCCCTCTATCACACTCATAATTTGTACCTCCATGTCTTCTGACACGCTCCTCTTCCTCTCTATGCATGCACAGTTTGCAGCTCTCCTCCCTCTTTTCCTTCCACGTGTCCATCTCAGCTTTACTCTCCTCCTTCCCACCCCACGCTTGGAGGTAATATGAGAGACCTGTGGGCAAGTAGGAGCATGGCAGCACTGCAAGGTATGGTTGTACCACGTGCAGGGTGGCAGGACAGGGAACAAGAGCCAAGGTCCAGCCCCAGGCTGCTCCTGGTGCATTGGGAAGCAGGTTGGCAACTCTGGAAACTCAGATTCATTGTTGATTGAACGAAAACGCGACATGAAGGAAAACACCGTCTGCACAGCTCCGAGTGGCTCTGGCCACAGATGGGCTCAGTGCCCCGCAGAAGGGCAGAGGGACAGATGCAGATTGCCCCCTGACTAACATACTCTGCTTACACAGTGGGAAGAGCGAGCTTCAGACTCACTGCCTACCTGTCCTGCATTCTTCACCAAGCCTCCCATCACATTTCTGGGCCAGGGCCGCAGCTCTACTCCCTTGCCTTTGTTTCCTGTCACCTCTTCACCCCTCCCTCTAATGCCTTTTGCCTCTCCAGAGCCCCAGACTCTCCTCCAGGCCCTTCTCTCTGGATCCAACCACCCAACCCTGCCCCTGTTCAGCCAGTGCACATGCCCCAAAGCCTTCCCCTCTGTTCACC
Organism: Psophia crepitans; assembly: GCA_013399095.1. Taxonomy (NCBI): domain Eukaryota; kingdom Metazoa; phylum Chordata; class Aves; order Gruiformes; family Psophiidae; genus Psophia; species Psophia crepitans. The sequence continues at coordinate 1,004,800 of VWZZ01001166.1, read as the reverse complement.
ACACCCAAAATGTAAAAAATGTAAACAATTTAGAAACTCCAGAACAATTTGTGCTAAAGGGATTTTGTATCAGTGACCTCTTGGGGCAGATGACAAAGTTGCTTGTTTTTCTTTGACTGCATTCACTTTCCTTGCTCCAGGTAACCTAATCCTGCTTTTTTAACTGTCTTCTATGTTCCCTCAGTCCTTTTTGACTGATTTACATTTTGACTAACTTACTTTGACTACTCACATTTCTAAACCAACATTGGACCATTTTAGAGAACTCACAAAGGTAGGTTTTAATCCAGAAATAGTGGGATTTGGACAAAAGGCGCCCTTATAAAACATGAGAAATACGTACATCGCTCCATTCCTGAGAGCTGTCAAGATAAGAAGTGACCTGCGTGGTGCACGGGTGCAGCTCAGGTTCAGCCAACACCCTGTGTCACCCAGAATCACCATGTTATTTTACCAGCAAGCTGCCTGGAAGCTGCCTTGCCTCAGCACGTCTTACTGCCCATGTGCACCTCACTTTCTTTGACTCAATGGTTTGCTTGTGGTTTGCCACAAGCTGATGTGGGTACTTGAGCTCAAAGGTCAGTCATTTTTGCAGTGGAGTGTCATCACTGGGTGCTGAGCACCAGCAGAAGTGAATACCAAAGAGCAGACCAGTCTGAACAGGACCAAACCTTCTTTAGCAAAATAATAGTATCAACAGTAATACAAAGGTGAATGAATACATGAATGAATGATTCATATAATGGCCGTGCTTTCATTCTTCCCCCCGATTTTCCCCACAGAACTAAGAGTGGAGACTCTGTGCCCACCGATGCTAAACTTTTGGAGTAATCAGCACTCTGCAGCTGCGGTTGTAGCCATAGTACATGTGTAGCCATTACATGAAAACAAGTGACACGTGAGATGCCCATCTGAGGCAGGCTGCGCATCCACAACTTCTTGCTCAAATGGCTTCAAATTTGCCCCAAGCGGTATCAGCCAGGGCCTCTGGGAGGCTCATCAGCGTCACAAAAATCAGATCGAGCGTATGAATACCGAGGTGTGTTGCATACTTCCTCAGTAAGCAGAATATGATGCTTATTCTTCACTACAGCAGAGCAAGGCACACTCTCCGGGATGGATCTGAGCATTATACAGTGCTGAAGTATGGTAAGTAATAAATGGTGTACCCAATAGTGCCTAGCTGCAGTGGTGATTAATCATTTAGGCCCTGATCCTGCAAACATGCATGAGTTTAATGTTACTACTATGAGTAATCCCCTTGATTTCAAATTAGATTAGTCACAGTCTTAACACTTGGCACGTGAATAAATGTTTGCAGGGTGAGAGCCCTATTTATGGCCTGATCTTGCAAATTATTACTGTCTAGCACAGTGCCTCTGTTCCTGAATAGTTTCACCCATGCAAACAAAAAAAAAGCCTCAAACACTCCCCTGAACTGAGAACGTTGCAGGATTAGATCTGCTGTGTGGTACGTACGCACAGCTCTGCATAGCGCAGGTCGCGGATAGATGTAGCGGTATCTTGCCATGGGTGTGTGCCTGCTTAAGGCTCTGATGCAAAGCACTCGGAAGCCGATCGCCGTCGATGTTTTTTACTGCCCTTTACCACTGATTCTAAAGATTTAGGTCTTCCACCGACAGTGTAAATGGAATTTTTCTCCTTTCTTTTTAAAGAAAGAAAGAGAGATTGAATCAGTTTTACTAAGTTAGGGTGAAGACAATAAGGAACCCAATAAGCAGCTTGCAAATTTAAATCACCAGTCTAATCAAATTCCTCTGGGCTGCGGTGTCCTTTCTGTGAAATCAACCTGCATTAAAGGGACTGGGTTGCTGTTTGTGAATGTACCATCTCTGCAAATTACCGCTGCTCCGTTGCATTGTGTTTGTATGAATGGGGGTGACATGTGCTTGCCCACAGGTCCACGTGAGAGAGGTGGGGTGAGGAAGGGAGGATATTTTTAAAATGAATCTAGAGGGAGAAAGTGGAAGCTGCGGCTTCACAGAATGTGAATGGTATCCTAAAATAACCCCTG
>VWZZ01001166.1:936234-986125 GCA_013399095.1 Psophia crepitans | reverse complement strand
CCCTCCTTCCAGGGCATAGCTATGTTTAAAAAATATGGGTGTCCTAGTTGATCGAGATTAATTCATAAAAAAAAAATCTTCGGAGCGATTCATTAAATGCTCTGTAATCGGGAGCCACGGCTTATTTCGAGGTGGGGAGGGTGGGATTTACTGGGATCACCCCATAAATAATAGGGAGGGAGGAGGAGGGGGAGGCGCACGGATCCGCCGCGGTTTGGGGGAGACCCCAGTTAGCAGGAGATGCACCATGGAAGCGCTTGCCAAAGGCGCCTCCCTCCCCCCTGCCCACTTCCAACCTGATTTTAAGCAACTGGCAGTCCGGCGATCTCTCTGATCGCTCTTTCCCCAAAAGCTAGTGCCCCCGAAAAGGGTAAAAAAGGCAGAATCCGGGGGAAAACCCAGCCGAGGCGATGCTTTTGGACGAGGTGATTGTAAGCGAGCAGAGCAGCATCAGCACCAGCTCTCTTGTTCTGAAACTGCCTTGTGCATGCACACAGCACTGAGAGCATCTCAGGCAGGAGTTGGGGAAGCTGCATTTTCCCTCTCTTTGCAGTAATTACCAGCCCGGATTCCGTGGGCAAGAAATAAATAGCAAAGAGAAACCCTCCCTGCTTGCCGCCCCCCAAAAGAAGGCGCGATTAAGAGCAGATCTGTCCGTGCAGATCAGCCTCGTGGAAGAGACAAGATCTCAGCAGCAAGTTGGTAGCAGAGTGGCCGCTCGACGCAACACAGGGGCCTATGGTTCGCCCGGCTGTAAAATAAAAAGGAGTGTGGGGGGGCGATCTAATGTCTCAACTGTTAGAAACTAGAAAGGGTCTCCCCTCTGCTCCCCCGACCGCGGCACGCAGGGAGATCCGGCTGAGAAAGGGCTGATCTTGCATTTCAGGGAAGCCTGCATTGGAGAGATCGGGCGAGGACCACAGTCGAGGCTAAGAGTTAATATTTCTCGAGAGATAAAAGAGATTTTGAAGACCTGTTTGCACTTTAGAAAAGAGTAAAAGGCCGGCTAAGGGATAAGCGAGGAAAGCAGGCAAAGGAAAAGCACCTCGCTGCTCCCCTCCCTCCCTTCTCGCTCAGGACACATAGCTTGAACACTAGCTGGCTTGATGAAAACAAAGGTGGAAGGGTCACAATATCTTTCAAGTAGATTCGCGTTTTCATAATTATTTATCCTCTTCTATTTAGAGAAGAAAAAAAAGTGTTTGTCTTTTCCGATTGCCAGCAAACCTCTTCACGGGGGTTTTATTCATGCGAGCATATTTTAAAGGGAGAGACAAGGTACTAGAGGGAACTTGGGAAAAAAAGAAAAGTGGTAAGAGGGATCAGACAAGCTAAGGCTAAAAAAGAATGCTCCCCCTTCCCTGCCTACTGCCGCCCCTCAAGAGGATTGAAACCAGGAGAGGTTTGGTGTGTGGGGGGGCAGCTCAGGCGCGAGTGGAAATCCGAGCCACGGTGGTGCAGCTCCATGTCTCCTCACCTTGCCAGCCAACTGTTGCTGCCATGCTAAGGGCTGCTGCTGCTGCGGCCGGGAGCGGAACCGCTCCTCTCTGCTCGGGGGCTACCACAGGCCGGGCTCCGCNCAGCCCCACCCCGCCCTTCCCCTCTCCCTGCCCTCGGGCTGCGAGGGTTTCTATCCGCAGCAGCGAAGTTAGGCACGTCGGGCTGTCCGGGCAGCTGCCGCGCCTGCCCCTGCCGACTAGGCTCCCGCCCCCGGCAGCTCCCTCCGGGCCACCCCGGGGGAGGCCCAGGCCCTCTCCTCCTCCCACCGGGCCGCGCTTCGGGCTGGTTTCACCTTCCCCGAGGTGCTGGGCCGGGGCCGAGCCCCTCGTCCCTCTGCTTCAGGCCTGGGCCAGCTGGGGTGGGGTATCTCCATGCTGTGGCTTTACGTGTGTGTGTGCATGCGTGCGTGTGTGTATGTGTGCCCCATGGGGGAAGGGGACCCCCAGGTGGGGCCGTGGGTGATTCTCCGCTCCCCTCAGGCACCAGGGTGAGCGGCAGCCAGGTGAGTCTGGGAGGAGCGGAGACGCGAGCGGAAGCAGCAGCAGCTCTGCCACCCTCGACCCGGTTAACCCTCCTCTCCCTCTGCCTTTCCCCTCAGGTGCGGCCGCGCCGTCGAGGCCGGAGGCGCCGCGGGAGCAGCGAGAGCTACAGGCAGGTGAGAGCAGCGACGCAACGGGCTTCCCTCACGCCCCCGCGGCTCCCTCAGGCTGAGGTGGGGAGCTCCGGTCCCTCACCCAGGCCAGGGAGATGGGCCAAGGGCTGCAGTCCCCTTCTCCGGGCACTCCAGTCCCCTTCCCCGTGCACGGCACCCTAATGGGTGCCTGGGGAGGGGGAACCGCAGCCCCCGGCCTGTCTCCCTGGCTGCTGTGCTCCCCTTTGACCCTGGCGGTGGTTGCAGCTAGGCCCGGCCTAACACTGCTCTAGGCCGCGGCTGACCGGGGGCCCCCAGCCCGGGCAGGGCCCAGGGCAGCACCTGCTGCCCCCCCCCAAGTACGGGCAGCCGCCCCCTTGTCCGCCCAGGGAAAAGCCCGGGTTGGCAGAGGGGAGATCAGGGTATTGAAAGAGGTGGGAAAATCCACTTGAAGTTTATATAAATTCTATATAAAAAGGCTGTCGCATTGATTCCGACTGAAACGTCGTCGTGTGAAAGTGGGAAAGGAAAAAAGTTAGTGAACTTTGCCTAAAACCTCTTGTTTACCTCATCTTTCCTTCTTTATTCACAAGTTAAGTCCTTCTTCCACATCACAGTTAAATGCATTGTCCAGCATTTTCAGTTCTCGTAGTTTTTGTCTCATACATTTTTGGTTTTTTTTTTTGTTTTTTTTTTAATCCATGATCCTTGAGACAGCTCGTATAATTTTCTGCCCACCCCTGTAATTGTGAGGGAGAAAATGGAGAAGCAAATGAACTAATAGCACGTGCTTTAAAGGCAAAAGGACCCCTCCCAGTAAAACAACAAAACGTATCATTGTTTTCAGTCATGTTTAGTGATTGTCCCCTGCTCTGTTTCCAGACCTGGCAATTTTGGAGAAAGAGGAAATACATTCCAGTTACAAAGTTAAAAGTTTATAGATAAGTAACTATAGCACAGTCTCTTTACATTTACTGTATTTTGAATTTTAAATTCAATTTATGAGGAATAAAATACATAGGAAGGCATTTTGCAAGAAGTCTGGTTTTGTCCTTTCATTTTGGCATCTAAGTTCTCGACGGCCGTTCTCTGCTCACGAATTGCTGTGTACGATTTACTCTAAAACAACAAAAACGTCTTCCTTCAGAAAGCTGCCATTATGGGCAGATGCCTTCAGACGTTAGGGGCTCTGTTGCCACCTGACTTAGGTCAGGCCACTTTGTTAGGACACATAAAGCTTAGCAGCGCTTTACTGGTATCGGCTAGTTTACCACCAAAATAGACAAACTCTGCTTATTTAAGGATAGGGAAGAAAAACAGATCCTCATAGCCAGAGAAGGAAAAGGCCTGTTAGAGCCTCAAGTACATACACCTCCTAGACCAGCATTTAATCTCCCCCAAAAGAGGACGTATCAAATATTAAACTACTACTACTCTTGAGGTTTTTTAAAAGGTCAAGGCATACATTGCTAGGAGCGTGGGGTCAGTGCATGTTAATTTACGTCTGTTACTGCACTTAATACAATTATATAAAGGCTAAGGGCCTATGAATAGAATTGCTGCTTAAGGCCTCTGAGCCTCCTGTATTCCTGTCAGTTAAGGGCTGAGAAATACCTCCAACCATCTGTAAAAAATTGCTTTGTGAATACGGGCCTCGTGAAATAATGATTAACACTCTTACCCTCCCCTCCTTCTACCCTCCCTTCCCCCCAATTTTTATTAGTATTCGGATCTTTTACAGATCATCTGCACATCAGTTCTCATTCTTTCTCTTTTAAATCTGTTACCACAAATACATTTGGCTATAATATTTGCATTAGCTGTGGTATGCTGCCATCTCATTTCTGGCTATAGAGATCGCTCTAATAAAGGACACACGTAAATTAACTTGTATTTTTATTACTATATTTTCAGGCAAGTTTTGTGGTAGTTGTTTGTGTAGCTTTCAGTAACTATCAACTCAATACTAGTAGTTTCTAAATGTACTTTTGGAGGGGCTTCTTCTAGAAATTAAAATACATATCCCTTGGCTTTTATACTAGCAGATACACCCCAAGTTCAGTGGGGGCAGGTTAATTTGGTTAGTGTCNCCCCCAAGAAAAAAAAAAACAAACAAAAAGTTATTCTTTTTCTTTCTTTCTGTGTAATATTTTATGGGCACTACTTAGGGAATGATAAGTAGGGTTTGTTGACTCACTGGTAATGTCCGCACAAGTTTGTTTTGCCAAATTATTCCCACTGTTGTTATCACCTGTTTAGCATGACCACAGGAGCTGCTCTGATAACCAGTAATGCAGTTAGCAGTTCTTACAGCATGCTTAGCTGCCACTGCATTTATCTAACACCGGGAGCTGAGAGTGAAAACCCTGATGAAGCCTAATTGGCAATAGAAAGGGTAGGAAGAGTTAGCAGATATATGGCACTGCAGATGTGGTAAGTGGTCTGGGAGAAAATATAGGGTGAAGACTTAGCAAACTTCAGAAAGGAGCACTACAGCAGCCAAACTTAGTTTGAAATGAGGCTGTGCTGCTTCACTCTCACAAATTTCTGTTTGTAAATATAATCCATTTCCACTTGTAAATATAACCAGGAAAGAGATGCATTTGGACCTGCAGCAGTGTTGTGTGAAGCAAGGAGACAAAGTTGCACCTTATTGAAATACAAACAGTTTTCCCTGTAAGTGACCTGTTACTGTTCAGAACCATACACAGAAGCACAGGGTTGGCCGCGCAGGTGCATGCACACAAAATACATACATATGTGAATATAAAATGGATTTTTTTTTTCTAGCATTTTATTTTAATTCTGTATAGTTCAACTTCCTAATTTGTAGAAGTTATGAAACTTGTCCCTGTGAAGCTCAAAGTTTCCACTTAAAAATAAGGAATGACACCTATGTTTTATAGTGCATTTGATTTGTTCAGATGGGTTTGGTAAGATGATAGAAGGTGCTTTATTAATTTTTATATTTGCACTTGGAGAAATGCATCACGGTGGCAGCATGACATGAATCTCATTTCTAACACGGCTTTAGTCTCTGTAGAACCTCCCCAGGATTGGTACCTGCTGTCCTCTCTGCGTAGCTGCAGTACGGGCTCCAGCACAGCTCAGGTGCTTCCTCTGACCAGTGTTCCTGTCCCAGTGCAGGTAGCCACGGGCTGAGCTGCAAGCATGGTGACAAGGAGATGCGTTCCCCTACTGATGGTACCTGTGCTGGTCACCAGGATGCAGCATTAACCTCCTCAGGAGAAAAGGGACAATTCCCTTGAGTCCAACCAGAGGCAAAGCGTGACCCCTGTGTTTTTGTAACCTTGCAGAGTTGTGGCATTGTTAGTCCTGACATCGAGGCACCATGTTGTTCTCTCCTAAGCCGGCATAGATGGGAGACGTGGGAGGAAAAAAGGAGGTGAATTTAATTTTGCACTTACTTTATTAGAAGATTCCCCCATCCCAAAAGCTTGTTCTCTGAATTTGGCAAATCCCTGTTTTCCTCCTGTTCTCCTCACTCTCTCATGGCAGCAGCTCTGTCTCCCAGGTGGTGACCGGGCTATCTTCTGCAGGCGCCTCCCTTGCTAGCCAGTGGAGGTACTGAAAGGGTTATTGTCAACTTCTCCCCACAGCTGAAAGTGGCTGCTCCAGTTGGGCACGTAGTTTTTTAAAAAGGGCTTGGAGTAATGTGAGTTTCTAGGCCAAGAATATAGTAAACAATTTACTAAGAATAAAGTCAGGGTGTGCCCAGGAAAATGTGTTCCATCATCCATTATTTTCAGTGAGCTGTAAGTAAACAGTATGGGATAATGCCATGCTAAATAACGTAAGCTATCGTGGGCTTCTGCCCGAGTGGACAAGGTTCAACCGCCTGGGAAACCTGAATGTTTTCAGTTTGCGTGCAAACCTTTCTGAAAAAAGGAATTGCAAAAAAAAATCTCTTCTGAGGATTTGATTGTTTTAAATGATGCATTTTCAAAATGAGTGCATGGTTGAAGAAAAAAAAAAAAGACAGTGGGAATCTGCCATGGAGAAATTACATCTAGTTTTTAAAGGATGCGATTCTTCCATTTTTCCTCCTTGAATTATCTGCCCTCACATGAACACTTCTACCAGATCGGTGTGGGAGGCAGAAAGCACTGCCGAATCAGGGCCCGCCGCACTCTTGATCTTATAGCTTTACTGAAGCAAAGAAGGTTATTCTTCAACAGGGGAATTGGGACGAGCACTGAAAAAACATGATGTTGTGCAGCAACTTGCACGTTGCGCCAACTATACGGGTGGAAGTCGGTGCCCACGTTGGTGTCCAACCTCAGTACAAGCAGAAGGAGGGAAGGGAGGAAGCAGCCTAGAAGAGAGCACGTTTGATCTTGTGCTGAGTGAATGGCACGTAGTGTCCATTCTGAAAAAATTTCAGTATCTCCCTGGGAGAGGAGTAAAGACAAAAAAGGCCAGTTAATTAGAAGAAGGGTTGGGGAGAAGTGTCCAGCAGCCATGACACTATCAGCTATTTAACCTCAATATACAGAATATATAGTTTGCAGTATTAATTTAACATAAGTACTGTGAGCCTCCAAAGACAGACACAAAAGCCAGCACAGATACATCTCTATGCCCTTGCCTTTCTCTCTCTGGAAAGCCTGGCTGGGTGACTTGCTAAAATTCTGCATGTCTGGCGTAGCTGCCCGTGCCTTAGTGATTAGCTGATGCCAGATCTCTATCACTTTATGGTTTCCTTTCTAAACTACTTTAATTATGTTGTTATTTCTTAGTTAATTTTCAGTATGTTTTCCGATGCTCTGTTTTGTCACATTAGAAATGGCCAGTGATTTAAGTGAAAACCGGTAGGAGTAGCGGGTAGGAGAGAGGGGAAATGTACATAAGCTATTTATTTGCTATGAGAATGTGAAAATTCCTGATATACCTGTTAGAAGTTCCTGGCTGTGCCAATATGTTTGCCAGTTTTGATGCAAACTGATACTCATGGTTAATTTGCTGTTTGTTGGTACATCTCCAGTGCAGGGATGGTGCAGTGAGGGGTTTCCTGCCCAGGCACAGTTCTCAGTCCTTACCGTAGATGTTCTCACGTGGCCTCTTGCCCCTCAGAGAGGCTGCAACCCATGCACCCCAAACATAGGGCCGGGCAGAATTCCTGGTTGGAAGGGGAATTGAATTTCCTCTCAAGGAGGCTGAAAGAGAGGGACATCCTAAAGTACGGGGAGAGATGACGTGGCTTTGGAGAGTGCAGTTTTTTGGCAATGTGTTTGGTAACTTTCTTTTCCTTCCAAATCAGGACGTAAGAAGCCAAAAAAAGAAATGAATTAACAGAATGACACATAGGCTTTTAAAAAAATCTGTCCACTGTTGGTTCCCAGACTCGCCCTCATCAAAGCAGCGCTCCTCAGTCACCCTCCTTACCTTCACGGGAACATCTTCTGGGAAAGTGTGATACATCACAGGTAGAGAAATGACTGAATGCAACTCATGATATTAACGTGGCAAGACAGTTCCTATTTCTTCTCTTTCAACCCCCCCCTTATTATTTTTTTTTTAATTTCCTGTTTTTCCCTTATTTCTGTTTTATTATTCCTCTTTCTCCTGTATCCTGACTCAGGCACACACGCGCTGTCTGTCTGTTTTCCTTCCATTGTGCCTCCCAGATTTTCACCCATCTCTATGGACACCTCTCCCCGGAAAGGGCCCTCAGCTGATTCCCCTGCTACACTACTCCTCCCACCTTGTTTCATATGACGAACAAACCAGGTGCTCCTGGCAAACACAGGAGTAGGAAACTGGGAGGCAGGGCAGAAGGCAGAGGAGTGAGCCTGAGTCTCAACAGCCAGTTCAGCAGACGCGATCGCTAGCTGGGTTGGCCGCTGTCTTCTGGCACTGGGACAATCACAAAGTTCATCACGGAGCAGAGGAAGCAGATATCAGGGCCTGTCAATGTAAGTGTGAGAAACCTCCCCCTTGGCTGCTGAGTTTGGTGTTAAGGTTCCTCACCTTATTTACTTCGTAGATAAGTAGTGGTGTGTGCTGGTGTGAACGTTGCACAGGGCTGGTGTGGACTTTGCAGGCTAGCAGAGAAATGGATTGCCCACCTGCAGTACAGTGCAGACAACGATGGAAATTGCAAGGCATAAATTGGGGAGTACACGCTCCCTTCTATCATAAGTTGAGGCGAGTGAGGATGGCAAGGACAGATCTATCACACAAAAATATGATTTGTTAACATACTCCACATTTTTGTAGAGTTTTGTAAATAATTTTTTTGTGTGTGTATGTTCACATGCATGTGTTTTTTATCACACAGTGTAGCAAAAGGCCAACGTAACCGAACCAAATAAGAAAAACAGGAGCAAGAAAAAAATCCCAACTTTACGGTACTTGTTTGTATATTAAACTGTTCTAGTCCATATACTGGCAGGTCACCCACACCTTCGTCTCTAGGCTTTACTAAGTGGTTGAAGTACTTGGGTATAGTGTGACATAAAAGAACAGGGTGCCAGGTCAGTAAGCTGAAACATTTAGGAGCTTTGCTCAGCAGACTTGCAATGTGACGGATGTTGTATTGAAGTGTGACCCTAAAAGTCATCTTGAAGGACCTATGGCAATGAGTTCTCAAAGCCCCATGTTTTTCTTAAAAAAAAAAAAAAATAAAATAAAAAAAAATTAAAAAGTGTGTATGTGAGAAGGAACAGAAAAAACAATTTGCTTTTGTTTTTAAATTGAATTAAAAGACTTTATATTTAATATCAAGAAGCCAAATGGAACTGATTTGTGTTAGCACATGACAACAAGGAGGTAAAATGGCTAGATAGGAAGATAAACAATTGATAATTTTTTAGTTTTTTTTTTTTTACTGGCCAAACTGAATGAAATACAACGATAGAGAGCCTATAAAATGGGAAATCAGCATTGCCTTTTTTTGTTCCTCCGAGTGCTTTCTCGTTTTGCTCTTTAAAATAAAATCGGTATCAGAAACCATGACATTTTATACATAATAATTCTAAATTTATGCAATAGTTTTAACTTACTATAACAATTATACAAGGTGAATTTTTTTAGTTCTTCAGTTCTTCTTACCCAGTGTTTGTGAATATACATCTTTATATGTGCATGCAGACCTTTTTATGGGTGCATGGACAGATGTAAATGTGCACATGTGAAGATATTCACAAATATATGTACATGCAAATCCATAGTAGAAATTATAAAGGCAAAATATGATCCTTTTCTTGGTGTGCATAAATTTTACAAAGATTTAAAGATGGCTCACTGATTCACAGGTTTTACTATACACTAAGAAAATTATAGTTCATTTGATAAATATTTACTAACTTTTTAAAGGCTTGCTCAGTATTAATTATGCTGAAGTACAGGGCACACTGTTTTATTATGTCACAGTTTATAGAGTCGATGACATTTAAAAAAAAAAGTTTATTGACCTATGATTGCCTGTACCTCTGCAACTTCCATTATTTTTTTAAACCTCATTTTTAACCATATAGTCAGGAAATATTTTATGGCTGGCTGTATTCACCAGCAGTCTGTTGTGATACAAAGCTTTGTACGTTATTTGCAAACCCAGCAGCTATTTCTTGAGTAAAGTAACTACATCCTGATCCAGCAAGGGCTTTCCTCTTCCAAGCAGTCTTCTAACAGGACTTAGCCTGGCCACAGTAGGGCTCCTCACAGCAGTAAGCACTGCTCAGAGAAGCAAATGCTTGCAGGGAGAGGCCTTTTTGGCTTGCACTACTGCATCTGAGATTTTTTTTCCATTCTATTTTACAATGGGTAAAAATACCTTGAGTGTGTTGAAAATCAAGCTCTCTCTGAATTTTGCTTTACTTTTCATTATCCCGTTGCAAAAGTGGGATAAAGACCTTACAGCCCTTCCTGAAGGATCCCGGATTCTGTGAATTTCTATTTATTGTTATTTTGCACAGTTTCCGTAAGGTGTAGTTCTGGTACTGTGTGACTGGTTCGCTGTTCACATGCTTAGTAAACCCATTAGCAATAGATATTCTGGCTTTATTAATTCACTGCCCCATACTACGTGTACTCCAGGGCAGAGGGACTATTCAAAGCCTGAGAGGAATTTGGTTTTCCAGGTGTTTTCTGCTCAGGTTCTCAAAATATGAGAGTGGGGGTATTTTTATTTTTTTTTTAACACTAACAGTTATTGCCTGGCAACTGAATAGAGACCTTCCAAACTTGTATCACACAAACCATTGATACCTTGTTTGTTAGCTTGCTTGCTTGTTTCCTTCTCTGATTATTTACAGTCAATCTAGGCCTTTCTCAGTGTAATAGGCTTTAAAAATATATGTATAATGCAGCTGCCAAACTAAGAATGGAGATTCTGCAGTTTAGCACTCAGTAAACAAAATGTGACCAAGTACTTCCATGCCAATAGGTTTCAAGATGTGCAAATGAACACAAGTGCTGAAACCCTTGTAACCTGCTACTGTACTATATCTTTTTGCATGAGACCTCTTTTACTCTCCTGTGTGGTTTATGAGATTATGGAGTCCTGTTCCTACAGTGAGGACACTAGCAAAACTCCTTCAGACCTGTATACAAAATGCACTGGTTCAAGAGTGATATTTTTTTAATCTGAAGTTGATATTTGATCTCTTCTTTTGAGGCATATTCATCCCTTTCATTTATTTTGTTCAGTTGATATATATATATTTATATACAGTAGAAACATCATGATATAGCTATTTTATTTGCTGCCCAAATTTAAGTAGATATTATATGCAAGAAAAACAAGCTCAGAAAAAAAAATCAGGAAAATCTGATGAAACTGAAGTGGAAGAAAACATTGTTCTGCATAAAATATCATTTATTTAATTTAATCTTTTTTTTTTTTTCTCCTTTTCACATTAATTTGGGTGTTCTGATCTACAAAAGACCACAGTCCGTCCATCACCTCCCGCCCCAATCATGTAACACCCGTTAAACACTACCAAACTCACTGGTACTACATAAGCATGCCCTCTTCATATTCCCCACACTCCATAAGTGAAATTTTAGCTGACACTGTCCCCATTAAATAATGGTCATTGCTTTTCACTCTTATTAACTAAATCAGCCTCTTGATCCATTCCTGTTAAAGAATTTCTTGTATAAATTTGAACTAGTATGGTAGGACTCTGTACGTGGAGCACTGGGTATATGTGCATATATGTAGGGATACGTGCATTAAAAAAACCCAGGAAAAGTATAGTAACTGAAAATAATAAATAGAATCAAATGAATCTACTCTCGGTTCATTTGTTTGTAAGGCCTTTGGGTAGGCAAATAGAATTTGGAGTTGATTGTGAAACTGCAGTATAGTTCTCCTACATAGTGAAATGGTTATGCTGGAAAGGGGTTTCACAAACTTGCTGTTCCGGTAGTTGCTTTGAAAATGTGCTTGAACATACGTGTCTATAGGGTGCATACTGCTCACCTAGTTTCACCGAATCTTATTGAAACCCCACTGAAGTTAAGGGCTATTTTGCTGAATTCCTGAACAGGAATTGTATCAGCCCCTTCAGCAGCCTTGTTTATTTGAGGGAAACAGCTGTCATGATTTCTGTGTGTGTCTGTATGTGTGCACGTGTAGCCGTGTGTATTGTATCCATCTATCTGTCCATATAGAAAAAACATACATTTTCTGTAGTTCTTACTGTGGTTAGGTGCATGCACTAGGTAGACACATGTGCACGAAGTTGTACATGAGAAGAACTGCGTAACAGTGGTCTCCTCTTTATGCACAAGTATATATATATATATTTTTATATTTAGGGGAATAAGCGTCATCTAGACTTCAATGGGAAAAACAACAGATTAATTTTGCTGTTTTTTTCCATTTTAATTTGTCTTTGAATGTCAAAATTACTTTGGTGATAACTTCATGTCATGATTTTTATTTGGAAACGGACTGTAATGTCTCTGACACAGGGACTGAGAAGTCACGAACACCTGTCTGAAGTGTCTAACACACCAAAGAATTTTTTTTTTTCTGTAGTGATAAAGCAACTGGGGGCCAAATCCTGCTCATTTTATTATCCAATTTTTCCTAACAAAGTCCACTACTTAATTACAGAGCTAAAAATTCTGTTTGCTTTCATAGATGGACTTTTGCATCTCTATGTATCATAGACATTACATAAAATACTTGTTCCTTGATTTATTTATTGGCTTACCTTTCCCTGCTGCCTGGTTTAGGAGCCTAATCTGGGACAAGCAAGTTTGAAATTTTAGGCCATTTTTTTTTTAAACCTTATGGATAGTCCTCAAACTGTACAGCACTTATTTCTGTATCAGCTTTAAGAATTTAATCATATTGAATCTAACAATAATCTCTAATTATGAGAGATTACTTTCTGGTATCCAAAAGGTAACCACAGTTAGGTCTAATGGAGTTTTGGGAAAAGATATCAAGAAGAAAACCAGTCAGCTTGCTCTCTGTCATTTCTAGGAGCCCTGAACAGTATAGAATTCGAGTAAGAGAATTTCAGCGGAGCAAATAGAAGATCTTGGATCTAAGAGAATTCTGAAAGGTGCAAATTCTGCCAATAGAGCATGATGAAATGTGCCCATTTGGTCATATGGGCATCAGCCTTGGGTGAAACCAATCTGTGCAGTCAGTTCCCCACCCTCCCAGGCCAGCAGACGTGTAAGGCTGTGGCAGCATCCGACTGAGTGAGTGGGCAGGAGAGGGGACGTACACCATCATGCCGAGGCCACCTGCTCGGTCCATGAGCCCCGCTGTAGCTGAGGCACCAGGTCATACCCTGCTGGTCTACCCACTGCCCTGCTGCAACGCTAGCTCAGTCTGATGGAACATTTGGGTCAAAATAAAAATGGAATATAATTGGTCTTGACCTTAGTCCCAGACAGTTTTTAACTTAAGTGAGCTTTAGTCCTGTAAACTGATAGGCCTGTGACGTGTGTGAAGTCCCTCGGAGTTGCCATGGCCGACACCAGTTGGCTGAGCCAGCAGCCTGCCTCAGTGCCTGCAGTGTCAAGGCTTGAGCTAATCTTCGATGTCTGTTGAGGAAGAGCAAAAAGGAAGCAAACTGAATGCCAAAAATGTAAGAAGGAAACTTAAACATCAAAAAGATACCAAAAATATTTGGGGGCTCTTTTTGAAATTAGAAGTTCTGGATGCGTGATGAGTGCAGACTTGGCTTCTTATTTAAAGGAGTATTTGTAATAGCTTTGTTTTGTTTATTCTAAAGTTTAGGCAGCATTGTAATGGAGACCTTGAAGATGTTTTAAAACAGTTCCTTAAGAAGCATGTTTGCCTGTTAGAAGTAAGCCTTAATGAAAGTTTTAGTTTGCATATGCTTGTTCAAGGGTCTGGTATGTGAGAGAATGTTTTGTAGGGCAAAAAAAGGGGTGGGGGGAGCTAAGTGTGTCTGTTAAGCATGGTACAGATTCCAAGTCCACGTGTAAAGGCCAAATGCAGCTCACTTTCCATACGTTATTTACCATAGTCTTGTTTCCAGTAAATGAATATATTTATCTGAGTGGCCAAAGCAGAAAGTGGCATTAAAAATTAGCCATGAGCATTATTCCTTTGCATCCTTTGGGGGGAAAAAAATATACAAATGTATAATAAAGCAGAGAACAAACAAAAAATTAAAACTTTACTATAGCTGGTCAGGGGGTTATTGATATAAAGTGCATAATGACTGCTACAGCTAATAAAACAAAACCTAATTGCATGTTTAGATAACAGTCAAATCCGTATTGTTGTGTCCCATGAATCTAGTCCTATTACACTTAAGCAGGATCCAGCCCATTGGCTTCATGAGGGCAGTTCAGATGCATAAAGAAAGCATATTTTGGCTTTGCATATGCAAACAAAAGTCTCCTGCACATTTACAACCAACAAAGCAGGTTTAGGATGAATTTTTTATATGAATGTAACCCAAAGTAGGAAGAAAAAATAATTCCATTGCGGTAGTAGTGGAAGCTAAATGTTAAACAAGCTTGAATCAGTTAAAAAAAAAAAAGAAAAAGTCAGAGCAGCATACTGCCATTTTATCACTCTGTCATCTGTTAATATAAATGTTATTAAATAAGTATGAATATTAACAATAAATATGAATCCTCTTTTCGTATTTACTCCACAGTAACAGTCATATTTTACTACTTTTTTTTTTTAATTTTGACATTAAAAATATATAAAAAAATATTTGCTGTTGAGAACAAATGCTGGAGATTTTTTTTCCTCCATTTAAACTTACTCATTTAACAATTTATTTACTTGTCACTTACTGTTGACCATCCCAGTCATTACTTTTTATTTTGTACTTTACTTGATGTTTCATTCTGGGTGGTACATGAAGCAGATTTTAATTTCTGTATTACTGTAATCCTCTATTTCTATGTATATTACTAATATTTTCCCTAGAAATATCTTGTCTTTCAAATGAGAATTTCCCCACTGTAACTTTACATTCGTATTTCAAAACACTAAATGCTCTGTACTGAAGTTTTCTTATTTTGAGCCATCACTGTTTAGGATAGTCTTGCAAGCAAGACTTGGGGATTCAGATTTGAGGCTATAAACACTTCTGTACGTATGAGTAAGTCTAATTTTGTGAGTAGTCTAAGCCAGCAGGGCTCCTCAAACAAGTACGTGTTTGCAGGCTTGGGACCTGCAGATATTTGAATGGAGGAGAAGACAGGGAAGGCCTACAGATAGTAAGTTTTATTTTTAATTACATATGCCTGCCAGGATCATCAAGAAATATGACAGTATATTTCATGGAATTGGCTAGATTGTTTGGGACACATAACACATAAATGAAACTGTTTGCTCAATTTGGTACCATAGATAAAGTTAACTCAAATGCCTGATATCTTAATCAGATATAGTCATTGTGATTGTTGAAACCTTTGGTCCTGATTTAGTTAGATTTATATGTAACATTCTAACTTCTAGAAGTCTTCCTATCTAATGATACCTGGTTGAAAAATTTGCAAAAACAGGAATCAGTGTCTAAAATTTGTGAGGGGTCAAAAGGCTCATTAAAGATGCTATTATATTAAGAGCTTTTTATTTTATATATGTAAGTTGTTAAAGTTGCTGTGTTTTTTCACTAAGAATTTTGTTTGGGTTTGTTAGGCTTTTTTTTCCTCCCTTCACCCCACCCCTTCCAAACTGCAGCCACAAATTTAAAACCAGCTAAGAAAAAGCTTTGTGCTTGGTTCTTGATATTGCTCCTACTGAATTTAGTGGGATCAGTAGCAGTTTTAGAGATGAGGGGTATGGTGTAAAAGCAGAAGGACAGAGGTGCATAAAAAGAGTATTTCACAACTCAGAGCATACTTATAATGTAGTCAGAAGCTTGTGCAATGAGAGAAAAGGGATCTGAGGACATAGTCAATGGTAAATAAAGAGGCCAGAAAAATCAGTGTTTTAGAAGCCATGTTTGCAAGTGTGACAAATACATCTACCTGGGGAATGGCAATTAAGTTTTTAAACAATACTGTTATTACAGTAGTGAAAATTAAGGAAAACTGAGGGTCAAATTCTGCCCTTAGATATACTCATATATTGCCTGCTGACATTGCGAGGGAAGATTTTAACACTTCACATCTGACTTGGAACCAAAACAAAAAGACTATTTTCAGATGACTCTGGAGTGACTTCCAGATCAGAGGATCCCAAATTGATCTGCTCATGTATAGAAATATGATTTCATCAGGCAGTGAGAGCAGTCTCTTTGGAGTCAAACGTGATGTCTATTTAACTGTATGTAGCAATGACAAATGGCAATTTTGGCTTTTACAGGAACGGGGGAATTTGCCTATATGTAGAACTTCATCCTGCAGATGACTGTCTCTACTGAAAGGACTGACAGCAGTACTGGCCATCATTCCTTCTTCAAACTACTTCATAAGGGCTTTGCTCCTCTGTCCTGTAAATATGAGTAGCCCAAAGGAATTGCTAGGTTCTGTGATTAAAATAGACAATTAATAAGCAGGACTTCCATGTTCTCCTCCAAGTTCCACCAGCTTTTCAGTGTAATACCAGACAGGCATCTGTTTTTCAAATGGTATGTAGGATTTACATGAGACGTGTTTCAGCAAAATGGAGGCTTCAACAAGCAGACACTATTTTGGGTAGACTGATCCTAGGCAGCTGGCTGCTGAACTGAGGAGATTGGCGTACATCATTTATTCTACTTTGTTTACTTCTCTTATGAGTGTAGCTTTGGTGATCCCATCTGAATGGCCTGGTTGCTGATAGTTTCTGAAGGTTCTTGTCTTGGAACAGCCATTTGCGCCCTCTCCATTGTTAAAAATGACTCAGAATAGGAAAGAAGGCAGCCTGCTGTGTAAGAAGGCTATGTACCAAGATAGGTGGAGAGGTTTTGGTGGGTCTTCCCAAACCACATTGACCAGAAATCAACTGTCCTTTTTATCTGGCAGACCTCAGCAATGTCAACACTTAGTTTTTCCTCAGCTGTCTTTAGAGGACCCAGCTAAGCTGCCTGTGATGTTTCTTGGCCCTTTGTTGAAGAAGGCAGTCATCAGATCCTCTATTCTCATTTGTCTTGCAAAACATTTTATTTATGTGGCTATTGACCGATACCACAGTCTTAAAAAAATTTTCTAAATTAAAAGCTCTTGTCTCCTTGCTGTCAATCGGGATCAGCTTCCTGAAGACCAGCAATGGGGATGTCCCTGTTAACCCTCACCAGGAAGAACGGGGAAAGGAATGTCACCTGAACATCTGACGTAGCACTGGAACTGACAAAGCTGATTTCCTAGGGCTGTTTCATGCTTTGCGGCAAGTTTTGATGGATGCTTCTCCTGCAGTTGGAACACTCATAACTGCCCTTTCCAGTGTGGATTCTCTGGTGCCTAGTAAGGCATGCACTCAGAATGCAGCCTTTCCCTACAACCTGGGAAACTTACAGGTCTCTGTAGTCTTGGTGGCCACCTGCACCTACAAAACTTGTAGGAACCTGACGTGTATCCGAGTGCCTGGTCTGACTACAGGCTAGCAGTGTGTTCAGCACTTATTGAATGGTCACTTTCCGTCTGCCCTTTACATGTACCTGTACGCACACATACACGTGCACGCACAGAGCATGATCACAAGCCTCGTTGCCATAGGAAACCAGGCTAAAACAAGCAAGGTCAGAAGGCATGAGCTCATTGTTTTTCTTTTGCAGCTCCTTTTAAAACTGCTAGCACAGGCTGTTTTTAATTCATTAGATCAGAGGTGTTCTTGGATGCTAGGTAATGGAAATTATACCTGCTGCGTGCTAAGTTCTGGTCTGCATGACACTGTGGTGTCTGCCATGGGGTCTGTCCGGTTGCCATCTTTGTCAGGCCTTAGCTCATTCCCTAGTCATTTTCTACTTGATTCAGTAGTCATTCTTGGTGCTTTGGCTTGCAGGTTTCCTTCCTGATCCCCCGCTTATTGCTGAGAATATCTCCCATGATCACTTTGATCTCACTGCAGAGTCTTGCCCACCTTGAAAAAAGTAGCAGCATCACAGGAGCAAGGGATATTCTCAAATAGATTTCAGTGGGCCGCACTGTTTGTGTAAAAGCCCAAAGCGGGGTCATCAGTAGTTAAATATTAAGGAAATCTCTAGTCTAGTTAGGACTAACTCAACCACTCTCATCTTTGCTTTAGCATAAATATGTATAGAGTGTTATGTCCAAAGCGTTATAATACATAGGTGCTTATGGTGCCTAGCATTTGTGGATGTGAGCCATATTCATCCTGTGACCAAGGTGATGGCCAGCCACCCCTCCAAACTGATGTGGTGGTGACAGATGGAGAAGCAGTCTCTGCTGTCAGTTTGAGCAGCTGCTCTAAGTGCCACCAGCTGGCAAACCCTCCCTTTCCTCACCGCAGACCACGTTCTCTACTTTCGAGGGTATTGTAGGCTGCAGAATGAACCCTGGGCAGGAGATCAGATTGATACCAGAGGCCCCTTATCTGCAGACATTGATTACCTGCCTGGTCTTTTATATACACGTGAGTACTTTTAACTTCTTGCAAGGGTGGTGTGACTGTGACCAGAGGAATATGAGGTTAGTGAAAATAAGCACAGAGCTGCAAAATTTGAAGACCTTATCTTCATCAGGGACCTGAAAGCCATACTTAAGGTATCTTTTAATGTATAACTTTTCTTTCTCTGCTCCATCCCCCGCACCCCAATAAAGCAGCACAAATATCTGCTCTTTTGACCAATATGGTTCCTCGCAGAGACTTGTTTGCCTTTTCAACATGTATTGTTGCACTCTCTTCCACCTTCTTCTAGCAAATACAATTACAAAGTACAAACCATAAGGAGCAGGAGTTCATCTGGATATGTATGTGTAAAACAGCTTAATTAGTGATAAAGTATAGCACGTATCCCTCTGTCGTGTAAATATTAAATTTGAGTGCCTACAAGTGGGCACAGTTATTTGAACGTGGATTTATCATGTAAGAATAAATCCAACTTCTTGTTTTCCTTATAACTGTTTTAGAAATTGAGAAACTGTAGACCTCCTTGGTTATGACTGCCTGTCCCCGTGGCCAGGGTAGACTTGTTCCTTACATGTGATTTTCCATGTTTTCACCCATACTTGCTCTCACAAAAGTTCTGTTACTGGGTAAAATCAGAGAAATTTCAGCCTTGGAAATTATTTCCTCTTATGCTGTCTGGATGGTCTTTCACTTCAGTGGATGGAAATTGAATCTTAACTGTACATACTGTTTATTAGTGATTCCTTTGCCTTCCAACTCCCTACTTGGTCTTGCTGGCCTTTTGACCTAGTGATGATTAGTAAATCCCAGTGGCAATAGGTCATCCAGATTCTATCTGCATTTCTACATCTTCTCTCCCTGGGTTTGTCAGTGCTGCAGAGAGAGAGTATGTGAAATGGCTCAGCAGCAGCCTCTAACCACCTCAGTTTTGTTGGGCCTCTCTCAGTAGCAAGGGTTTATTGGGGAGTGAGAAGCCTGCTAGAGTAATGGTGGGAAATCATAAAACTTCGACTACTTCTGGCCCCCAAGGACATGAAAAACCCATTTTCCAAAACTCTCTTTCACCACTCTGTCCCCAGTTCTGTAGAAGCATGTGGCTGTCTTTACGGGTTGCATACACATGGTTTGGGCTGTTCCTGGTGCCAAGCCGTGAAATGTTTGTAGTCTGGAAGCTGTGCTGATGTTCTGGTTGATACTGTCATATCAGCAGAGAAAGGAACTACTAGAATGCAGTTATTTTCAAGAGCCATCTAGGAGATTAAAGTTGCCACAGAGTGTGCGCGTATCTCCCTGCAATGTCTCACAGATCCTGGGCACATAGCTTTTAAAATCCTTAAAGAAAAGGGACCTGGCAGCTTACTGAGAGATATCTCAGAGCTGGCACCATATATCTTGAAGGCTCACATCACTGGCTGTGTCCATGCTAGTAAATTAAACGCATCCTGGACCATTCTCTGGCATTGAGATCAACTGGCACAAAATAGCCAGCATCCATACTATTAAGCTGTCTTGAACTCTGAGACAGGACAGCCATATGCAAAGTGCCTATTGAGCACAGTCCCTGGCTCGTGGTACCTCCCAACCCACACCCAGGAGCTGTTTTGGG
Source organism: Psophia crepitans (assembly GCA_013399095.1). Lineage (NCBI taxonomy): Eukaryota > Metazoa > Chordata > Aves > Gruiformes > Psophiidae > Psophia > Psophia crepitans. The sequence goes on along the minus strand of VWZZ01001166.1, from coordinate 966,391 downwards.
AGAGTGCTGTTTGGCTGTTTGGGCCATGCCAGGGATCTTCTAGAAACGGGAGAAAAGGTGCCAGCAGTAGTGTCCCTGGCACCATTTAATATTTCAGAGGAGGTGCAGCCAGCAGGCTTGCAGGTGACTGAGCCTTTGCCACAGCAACAAGATGGAAGGGTCGATCCTTTTCACAAGGGCTGCAGTTCCCTCTCTTTGTCAGTTCCTTTGTCTTCTCTCTCAAACCTGAGATTTTACTCTCATTAATGCTGGAATGGCTTACGATTTTCAGCTGTTTAATAGTTGTGATTGTATTTGATTGTGTTTGAATTTCTATCTCCCCAAGGGTAGGGAGAGGGATTCTATAAATATTATTTGATTTAATTAATAAATGTCAGTTTCTTTTGTAATGTAGTAGGGAAGTGAGGATGCGCACTGGGAGAATGACCGGTGAGGCAGAAAGGCGTTTCTGGTTTTATTCCTGTGCCACCTTCGCCATAGTCCCTGTGCCACTGTTGCCAGAGACTCTTAATGCCACATCAAAGGACATTATCTGTTACAAAAAACATTTGCTAATGCCCCAAGGTATTGAAGGCAGATAATAAATCACTTAATGCCTTCTCAGGTATTTTTTGTAACTCATCGTTTGCTGCCACGATCCATAGAAACCCCATATTACAGATCCTACTGAAAGGATGCACTTGGTCAACACGTTTTTCTTGATTTGGGCATTCAGATTCTTTTGATCCCTTGTAGGCTCTTCAGCAGAAGAAGTCATGATTATTTTGTGTCAGAATAATCTCCCAAAGCACATCATCTTTCTGAAATGTCCTCTGTAGCCTGAGGTAAGCCCTGGTTGAATTTGGTCAGGTGTGTCGATAGGGCTTCTGCGCACTGAGTCAGGCTGTTTATCGACAGTGCTCTAGGAGGCGTACTGTTAGCCAGGGAGAAGTGGTTTCCCTTTGCTGATTGGTTAACTGGGAAGACTTTAAATTTCTTGTTAATAATATTTTACAAATCTACAAATAAAAATATAAATTAAAATATTTTAATTAGATGCCGATATGACTTGGGGCAAATTAGTAATGATAAAGTGCCATGTAGATTCATGGTAGTCTATTAAGGTTGTGCTCACATTCTCACACCCGTGTCGCCGTTCCGAGAGCTATGTTGGATAAGTAAACAAAACGTCTTTGGTATTTTTGCTGTTCTGGGGCATTCTGTTAGACTGATAGTTGCGTGAAATATTCTGGGGGTCAGATGCTGTTTGTTTAACTCATGGGAGCTAGTCTGCTTATGTCAATGAGTTAGCAAAGCGAACTGGCTGTTGTTCAGAAACTATTCAGAAAGCTGCACTGTATTTTTACTGTGGATCTCCACTGATGTGGATGCCACTATATGCTTAAATCAGTGAGAAACCCATGGGAAAGTCAGAAGGTACGGCACTGAGTTTGCAATGCTTTAGGATTTACAAACAAATCCTTGGAGGAGGGGCACACACGGGGCAGATGGAACCAAAGCGCAGTATACTCCAAATGGCATTAAGTAATACCCATGGCTGTTTCTTACCCTGTGATGTATATATAGGGCTTCTGTGGATAGGAGGAGTCACGCATATACAGCGCTGGAATAATTATATTCTAAACTAAGAATTTTAGAGTAGTTTTAACAAATGTTCTATTCATCTGTAAAATCTGGAAATCTATTCTGTCAATGGAAGTTAGTACATAAAGACTGATGACTGTTGGAAAAAATTTGTGAACTTTTGTTTGAATATAACTATTTGTTTTGATGGTAATTGAGGCAATTCCTTCACTTTCCACAAACATTCATTAGAGTGATATTCTGTAGAAAAACTGTCACATGCAGTGATGCATTTCTGTATCCATATGACTGCCTGAACTGGAAGTCTGCATACAGCTCTTAAAGAAGCCTTTGATGGGTTGTAAATTTACCAACCAAGGGTAAAAAAAATTACGTCAGGTGATTTGGGTGACCAACAACCCCTTATAAGTATTCATCTATGAGTGGCAAATTCCTAAAATGCACAAACCAGTCATTTTAGTGAATAGCTCGTGAGAAATCTCATGGACAGAAGTATGTTTGCAATTACTAATTCAATAATTTGTGGAAAATATGTCTGCTCATTGACATTTTGGAAAAAAAAAAAGATAAATCTCATAAATGCATAGCAAGATATATCTTGCCAGGTAACAATACAAAACACATGACTCCACTTAAATATTTAACTTTCTGACTTACGGTATTCCTTATTGGAAGAGGTCTGTCTAGATGTACAGATCCCACCGATTCCCTGAGCAGCAGAAATGTAATCCCAGAGTTGCGACACAATGTGAAAAAACTCCAAACCTATATGGGTTGCTTGGTCCCAATCTGAAGTTGCAGCTGGATGGTTTTCTTAAACTAAATTTCAAATTCTTATACTTGGATATATTAAAAAAATTGATTGTGATTTGACCTTTGAAAGAAAATTCACTTCTAAAGGCTGTTATGTGTGTTCATTTAGGGATCTGAGGATGTATTTGAAAAAGCAGTTATTGGCAGTCATTAAACGCCTCTGCTGACCACATAAGGTGTGAAGGTAGATCCAGAACAGTTCATAGCTCATGATCTGATATCTGCTGCAGCTGTAACATTTATGAATGCCCATTCCTTTCTCATGGACCATCAGGAATATCAGTTCTCACACGCTGCTCCTCTGTGACATGCTCTAGAGGTTCAAAGGAGGTTGATTTTCTGTGGTTCCTTCTTCCTTTTATGTCTTTGCTGAAACTCTCAACACGGAAGGTCATTTTTAAGGGTATATTTTTGTGACGTGGACATGGGACATGAATCGAGACTGACAGATTCATTTCATCCAATATACATGACTAGCGCTCGCAACTTGTGGTCCATACGTGCCTGGGCTGATTTCAGATTGGTAGCTTAGCTGACAGAGCTACTTCCAGTTTCTTTTTGTCAAGGTTAGTTGTACCATTTTAGGCTCAGCTCAGTAGTCACTGGACAACAGAATCCGTTGTGTATTGACATGGAGCCCTTCATATATTCCTTTTATGATTTTTTTAATATAGTTTGCTGACTCAATTGTTTATTTTTTACAATTTTTTAATTAAAATCCAGTTCCTAAAGCACTCATATTACTAAAATAATTTCATACTTTGCTAAAATTCCTACTGGTTCACAAGTGTGCAATGACTACCATTGCGTAATCAAACCAGTAGCTTTCCATTGGAACTTGATGGTACATCAGCATTAAAATGATTTTGTCTTGTCTGCCCATCTATCAGAATATTCCAAAATCAATTTATGATGTTAACAAGTTGTGTTTTTATATTTTATACAGTTAAAAAGTACGGAGAATTTTGAAACCATTCGCATTCAAGGCCAGTTAAATGAAAATACAGCAAAAAACCATTCTGCAATAGGTACCTCACTAACAATTTGTTTGTCAGTTGCATCCATCTTGCCATGGAAATAACAGTTAAAAGGGGCAAATGAGTGAAGTTGTTTCTAGTTTTAGATTTTGGTTAGAAATAAAACCAACAGAAGATAGGTAGAGGTATTTCATTGAGCCTTTTCCTGAAATGTACAATGATTTTGTTTATATTTTTGGATTTCAGCTTTCCTTGGAATGATTTGCTATCCAAAACCGGGCTTTTCTGGTATGCAGGAATTAAAAAATAAAAAGTAACAAGTACTGGAAAATGAAACTTATTCTTTGTAGATTGGTGACCTGTACTGCAATGCGGAATGCAGATGATGACCTGAAAGTCAGAGAGACTGAAAAGAGTGAAAGAATTTATTACAAAATTATTAAATGATTACTGAAATGGCTGAGGAGTTTTGTTTTGAGGCAGCCATGTGCCTTTAAGCCTGTCACAATTCACCTTTTTTTTTTTTTTTTTTTAAGCGTTCAGTGATGAGACTGAATTAAGCATTCCTGGCAACTTCGGTAACGTTGATGTTGCTGACCTGAAATACCCAACCTTTTGTCCCAGCCCTTCTTTCCCCGCATGGCATGCATTAGTACACCAAGTTATCCCTGTCAGCAAGTGTCCCTCTCGGTCTGGCCCCATTCTCCTTTCAGGCAATGGGAATTACAGTATAGGTTTTTGTGAGAGCAGGAGCTGGCCCTCTTTCTCAAGATTTCTTTCCTCAACAAAACAATAACTTTGCACAATGCCTGATTGGTTTGGGGGGTTGTTTATGGTAACTACTGGAGTTCAATGGTGGTTTTGTATTTTCTTTTATTGTTGCTAATTTGAATTTATTTTAAAAAGGGGAATTAAATTACCCAGACAGGAAGATGTTGATGCAAATTTCCTAACTGCTAAGATAATAAGATTGAAATTAGGAGCATGTACATATCTTCAAGAAGCATCAAAAATACATAACTACAATTTAGGGACCTTACAAAGATTTAAATTTTAACAGCAATGTGATTCCTTGACTTGCTTAGTTCAAGTCTGTTTTTTAAATGCCATGACCAAGGCTGAAAGGCTCTTTGCTTCCTCAGTGATTCAGCAGGATTGTGTTGAACCCTTCCTGAGAACAACATCCTGCAAGAGACTTCTCCCCATTTTCTCCAGATGATCTCAAAGACTCCCCAAACCAAGCACTGCGAGAATTAAACTTTACAGTCCATTCCACCATACATCTTTATAATTTTACCTGGAAGTTTTGTTGGGGGAATTGAAACAGGAAAACTTATGCTATGGAAGAGTTGTAAAATATACTACCACTCATGCACATGCGTGTAGTTATTTTACAGCTCAAGAAGCCTAAAGTCCATCTCTGAGACTAGCACTTCTTAACCAATTGAATGCTACAAAAACATAGCACATCGATTATTTATTTCTTCTTTTGTGTACAGCTAACAGTGCATATTCAACCCAAAGGATCTCACAGTGCTTTACAAATGACATATATACAGGAATTCCTTCCACACTCAAATGTCCAGGCTTAGAGGGTGGGCTGCAGCCAAGAAAATAATCAGCTTATAGCACACTGCATAATGTGTGTGAACTGCACAATGTGTGTAAGGAAAATTCTGGCCAAGGGCATATCAGACAGTACATCTCACCAGTGCATCCTGCTGGAGAAGGCTAATATTTAAAAGCTATATTAAAAATTAAAACCCACCACCAATATTGTTCATTGATAGTCAGTGTGATCCATTAAGTTTTTATTTATGTTTTAATATACAAACATATAGTTAAAGTGTTGATTTATCATTGGCATCCCTAAAACTTGTCTGTTGTCACAACTGATTTCCTTTAAGCACAAAGTTTTAATAACTGATGATAAAGAGAACTAGAAGAATCTTGACTTCCACATCTGAAAGGACAGTATACATCTATATTGACTGATGATATTGACTTACAGCTCAAAGTACCAGCCCATAGACAGACTGTCTAGTATAAACTGTGAGCTGTGACAGTGAAATGCGCGTGTGCATTTATTTTTTAAATACTACAGCACCTCCTGCCTGGTTTTTGTCACTTGTATAGTGCTGCCAGTTCAGAGATCCCCCAGCATTTTACCAAAATTAATGGAGGAATAATCCCATTTAAATGGAAAAAAGAAGGAAAAAAAGACTCCAACAAAAAATTAAAGCTTTTTTTCCCCATGTAGCAAATGAGAAACTATCAAACAGTTATATGATACAGCTTTACCCATAATGCATGGTGAGCCCAAGTTAAAAACTTACTGTCAAAACTGAGTTCCATAACTATGCTTGCCAAGCTGTTTCTCTGGCTGGGCTTATCCTTCAGATTGCTTTTGGGGTAGAGGTAGCCAGTTGTTGTGCCAGTGGGAGTAAATGTGGTTGTCCCATAGCACCCGTGGCAGTTTTAGTGTTGGCTGGTAATGGTAAGGAGGACAGCAATGCTCATAACCACTCCAGTGGTACCAGAGTCTTCTATTACAGGTCTTTTTGTAGGAGACCTTCAACAAATGCTGCAGTGTCTCAGGGAGAAAAACAATGTTGGCTACTAACTGACCTTCCTATCAGCTTAAGGAGAAGGGGTATTGTTAACCTTGATCCATCTTCAACCATAATTCTTACTTTCTAGATAATTTAACTTAGCTTCTCTAAGGTGTTTCCCTTGCTTTCTCTTCTTTCATTCTCCCCATCTCCACACTGACTCTTAGGATGCCTCTCAGAACGATTACACCAACTCTCAGTTAATTTTTGCTGTTCAGGTACTGTCTTTTTCTGCAGATTCCTCAGGACAGATTTCTTCAGCAAGTCCTTTCAGAGGAGATCTACCAGTGAAATGTCAATGAGAACAGGTTGAAAAGGATGATAAAGTGGCAAGGAATATGTGGAACCAAACAGCAACCACTGGCTGTGTTCTGCAGAAAACCCTTGCACTACCCAAGCATCCCCACTCTATTTTTCCCTTTTCCTCATGCCCCTTAAGGTATGTTTTGGATTAGTCTAATTTAGAACATTAGCTTCTCAGCAACAGATTTTTTAATTTCTTTTTTTCCTGTACTGGGGTGTATGTATGTATGGCACCATGTCAGTAACAACAGAAGAGACATGAGCACAGTTCCTTTAGCTCAAATTTGTGTGTACTAGCCAAGGGATTAATTATTTCTGCTCCTCCATGCTTTGATTTTCAAGTCAGATCATTCATGACAAGGCTGCAGGTGGAAAGTCACACTTTGGAATAAAACTTGAAGAAGTAAAGTGGGGGAAGAAGAGCTTTATAAATGTAATCCCAGCAGTTATTATTTAATAGCTGATATTTTTTGCTTCTCTCATCCCACTTACTGCTGAACAACACAAAGCAGCTCATAAAGAGAAGGAGGCATACTTGATGGGAAAAATAGCTGATTTTTTTTCTGAAAAATAGGGACTTCTCTCTGGAATGTATGTAAGTGGTGGTATGTACACATTAAAGTGTGCTGGCATTTATTGTAATTGGTGTCTTTGAAACATTATGTGTACACAGTCTCTATGCAAGAGGGAGGAAAAAAAATGGAGAAAAAAAGATGGTTCAAGCTCAAATAAAATTCGAGACTGATTTGGGCAGACAGTAACACGAGAACGTGTACACAGGATGCGAACGCCTGCATGATGTGTATGCTGAGTGTAACCGTGCACGTGTTCTCTCCGTGTGTGTCTGCGCATGTGCACTTGGCGTTTTTAGTATTTGTATGTGTTTATGTCAAATATTTGATTGCGTATTTTTGTATTTGTTTCTATGCATGTCTGTCTGGATATATATCTAACCCATTCTAAAGGTTCTTTCAAGTCAGTATAAGGCATAAATATATCTGTTTAGCTGTGTCTGTCAGTGCTGGAGTGAAAGGATGCACATACTTGAGTTCATACATCTATTAGTCAGGACCTGTGCTCATCCATAATATATGTATGCATGCACTCATGTAGGCATGGTTAACCTCTTTTTGCCTGTATATCTCTGTCCAGCAGCGTGTGTGCAGGGGAAGTGTGTTTGTGCTAGTTTGCAGGCATTTCACACATTGCCAGTGTACAGAGTGGCGACCACTGAGTGCTTATGACAACATCAGGGTCAGTAATAATTGCTAACGTTAAAGATATTTTAATTTATCAACTCAGTAATTTCCATATTCTTGGACGAAATTGACTCTATTTTCTCTCATCCACCAGAAAAAATCAAAATTACAACACTGTGAGAGAGGTGACCTTTGTTTTTAAGGGAATGCAGATAGAGCCAAGATTGGTTTTGATAGTTGGGGTTTTTTAAAAATGTTTACCTCATACTTAGAAATATAAATCTTTAGATTTCTGACCCCAGATTTGGAAATTGCATCCCTAGTAAATGTTTTACAAGCTATTTGTAGCTGCCTGGTGAGCCAAAGTGAAGGACTGTATCCATCAGTTGTTCTGTCTGGTTAATTTGTTAAGTGAAGCAACCTTCCTGAAGATCTCCTTGGGAGCATTTTGTACAGTTTGCTAAAGAACCAGGAATTATTTTTTTTATGGTAACAGAAATAAAGTATTTCGGTCTCTAGCACCTCAAATAAAAATAAAAACCTGATTTTTCACTGCTTCATCTAATAACTTGAGCTCATGCAAAGTGAGTGCAGACCAGGTGTAGATGCTCTGTTTTGCACTGACTTTTTTTATCTGAGTCTTGAAACGTGATTCCCTAATATGACACAGAGTACCGGTGTGGTGAAACAGGTCCACTTTGCTTACGCAGAACTGGGTATACAAGGGGCAAGACAGCAGAAAATTAGGGCGTAGGGGGCTATCCCAATTCCCCTGAAGCAAATGGGAGCTGGATTAAGCTTAAATCTCTAATTACATAGGGGTAATAGTCTATCAGAACTCCCACTGAAACAAAAAGGAATTGGATCAAGCCCAAGAGTCTAATTGCATTTTTCCTTGCCATTTTTGTTCATATATTTTGTTTACTCTGGCTCATCATGACATTATTTTGTAATTATTATGATGGGATTAGTGGCCATTAAATATCTGATTTCTGAATGGTATGACTTCTTCGTAGTCACTGATGTCATTGATGTATGTCAGAAAGCTTTGTACATTCTGGTGGATATGGCAAGAGATAGATGAATTTATCTAATGATTGAAATGGATTGAAGCTTCTGAATTTCCTACCAGCACTTGAGAGGGCCATACTACTTTTCTGTGTGCAGGAAACAATATAGCGCAAGGCCACACCAGGATTTTTTTCTCCCCTTTTTTTCATCCTGGTGTTCATACCAATACCTTTGAATTTCCACTGTGAGGACAGGATTTATCTAAGGAATTGGATAAGAACAGAGAATTACTGACTGTGTGATGGATAGCTATTATTTTGAGAAAGTTTCCATGATACCTGTCGTTCTGGAGCATCACAATACAATTGTTCAGTCTGTTCAATGCAGGCTTTTCTCCTGCTCTTCAGAGATTAACTCTGCAATGGTATCAACATGTGATCTACAATGTAGATGTTTGGGGCTTTTTCCCATCTTCAATCCTATCCACAAACACCACAGCCGTAGAGTAGGAAGAGAGTTAGAACACAAAGCAGGCAAGGAGAAGCGTACTCACGCTTCCAGCAGTATACTGACTGCACTGTACTGGCAGTATTAAAACTAAAGGACTGTATGGAGGCCCTGGTACATGATGGGAATTCTCACTGACGACAGCAGAAACTGCATGCGTCGATCTAGGCAGGACTCCAGGTAGATGACGTCAATGTGGCTTGGAAAACATCAAAGTAGGAAATATATGCTGGAGCAAGGGGCATTTCTGCAGTCATTCCTCACGACATAATTCTACTTAGTCGCCCATTAATAATGTCTTGAGACAGATGGGCACTGCTTTATTTTGGAGGTTTTATTGATTTGTCCTAATTTGTACTTCTAATTTGTGACCCTAAAATATAAGCTCAAAATTAGGGAAGAGCTTTACCCAACACAGGTGTAGAGTTCTGGAACAGCTTTCTTACATGAACAGTAGAAACGGGCAAGCAAATTAGCTATGGATTTTCATTAATTAATGAAAGGGATTATATAATAAGGCTGTCCAAAATAGGAGAGCTTTATTCATCAACATAGGAGATCCCATCCACTGTAAGTTCCACTATATCTGGCTGCGGAGCTGTGAAGGAGGTAATGATCAATTCACTGTGGAAGGACGTGGTGAATCATTGGTATATCTATTCATTGCTTTTTGGGACATAAGGACTTTGACCAATTTGAAGGTGTTTTGTTCCCAACTAATACATATTTTTGGCTACAGCAGGAGTACAGAAACTTGAAACCAAATAATAGACCACATGTCTGTCGATTAAACTATCCATGAGATGTATTGGTAAGCGGCCTTCAGTTACAGAGGTATAAAGTCCAAGTAACCTCAGTCTCTTCCCTGGAGTCATTCAAGACTTAAGCTGACAGCAAAGAGGAAAGAATGTCTTCCTCATTGCATCCCTTGTATCCTGGTTAGAATAACATAGGAGATACGTGTTGAGGCTAACTGCAGTAGGAAATATGTTTTTCTTTCAAACCGAACAGTATTTGGGTGTTCAGCTCACTTGCCGTAGTCTCTGTCAAAGAACGTTTTTTCTTTTTGAACTTACACAGTTTGCAGTGTTTCCAATATGCGCGTTAAAATCCATAGGGCCACATCACATTGTAGTCCTAGCGTGCCATTGTTAATACCGAGAGGGACATTTGTTTAAGAACAAACAGGGTGAAATAGTTCATGACAAATAAGAACAAAATATTTAAACATAGAACTCACTATCTAGTTTATAACTGATTTGTTTCTTACATTCGTAATTAAGATTAGTTAGAAATGTTTATGTGATTTGTAAAAAATAGTATCACAAGGCCATTTTGGCCACTCAGTGCTTGCTGCCCTGGGCTGCGTAGAGCCTGGGAAGTCGAGGAGGTGGAAAAGGAAGCTGGCCAGTCCAGCTTCACCGTTCAACATGACCAAAGTGCACTGACAAACATATAATACAAGCTGTGAAACGCACATGAACTTGTAAAAATTGCTCTTTAGCAGTTCAGTGTGCTCGTGGTAACAAAGGCGAGGAAGCCATTTAAAACGTAGACCTTAACTAAAACATTTACCATAACAATTCTTTTGAAAAAAGCTATATAAAAATACCTGTCTAATCCACTTTAAAAGACAGGTTCTGTCTTACCATGAGAGAGGAAACCAGGTACTAGATGGGGAGAAAATTTCATCTGTGGTGGCTGACATAAAGGTAAGCAGGTATTCTCTGTACAGCTGCAATGACAAGGTTCACCACGTGCCCACTCCCCATTACCACCAGATGCAGAGGGTGATACACCTCCAACCAGTTTGGGTGGCTTCAGAGGAGCTGGCTTTGGCAGAATTCTGCTAGGAAGGGGGAAAGTGCAGGTTCTGTGACACAGCTTTTGCAAATAAATACCTAAATTATGTGTAATTCAGTAGCTAAGCATTTCCTTAAACACTAACAATGAAAACAGTATTGTTTACTAAACAGTAAATAATATGAAAAAAATTGTGTTAGTAAAAAACTTCTCTTTCCTAGTATAAAAAAATGATGAAAATTTACTGTAATGTACATGCAAAATGTTTTTTTTGCTTTTCTGACGTAAAGAGCGTGTACAAAGAAAACTATTTGATCTAAGGTTAAGAAAAAGATTTCTGGATGTAGTAATGGTCAAAAAAATGACTGTACAGGATTTTGCATACGTCCCTTGTTCATTCTAACCAGGGAAGAACTGATTGTTCTGCAGAGCGCACGCAGACAGACAGCAGAGAGCGGGTCTGGGCTGGGGCTCTGTGTAGGCAGCATGTTGGCCCTTGGCACAGGGAGTGATTTCAGAGTTAGATGGGAACTTTTTAAACAGGTTGTTGCCCACATTTCAACCCCCAGGATCTGAAAATCAAGGTATATCTTACTGCCTCTCACACTGTTTGTTGGAGATCTCTCTGTTCCAGTCATAAGAGGTCATGATGCTTTAGCAGACAGACTGAAGTCCCGCTCCCTGTATCTCGTACAGGTAGTTTGGCAGCATTAGAGTGATGAAAGTACGTGCAACAGACCTGAATCCTTGCTGACGTACATGAGAGAAACTACTAAAATCATTGCAGCTGCAGATGTCCATATCCATAACTTTGGCTTTAGTTTGTCAGTAAAACGTGGAGATCTTTGCTCTTAAAACGTCTAGAAGTTTTCCACCACGGGTCAGTACGGTGTACCATGTAACTCTAGCTTAACAGATTGCATTTATGTGTAAGGAACTAAATCCATGTGCCAGGAGTGGTTTTTTGCAGTCATTTTTCTGGGAGACACGTGCCATAAACCTGCAGCAAAGAGTTAACAGTACTGTGGGCTATTCACAGAGCAATTGCTGACCTCAGTGGATTTCAGCAGATGAGACCCCAAGAGGCTTTGGTGGTCAGACCCCAAGAGGACGATGCAGACATAATGGATTTGGGTTTCAGTTGTGGTTTTTTAAAAGCTAGTTAACGGCTGCTGAATTTAGTGGGAAAAGTGTAATAAAAAGGATATTTGCTGCTTAATGCAGAATGTTTTTACTTTTCAGAAGGTAGTTCTTCCTCTCTTTTACCCATCTTGTCCTCTGATTTGCACGATAGGCTTTTTTGCAGTTGAGGACGCAAGAGCACAGCAAAGGTGACGTACCTGAGACTGTGCAGTCAGTTGGAGAGCCACGCAAAAGAGCCCTGCAACTGGCAGCAGACCAGACTGTGACCATTAGATTCCAGTTAAGTTATAGACCTTTCAAAAAATAAAATTTGGGATTAAGGTGTTTGGTTAACCCTTTGAAAACGAGGATTTTTAAGAGGGAGAGTGGTTCATCTAGGGAAGCACTAATGTACCGTGATCTACCATGAAGGGGCTAATAAAGGGTAAGATCAGCAACTATATGGGTCACAATACCTGTGGAGCAGGGACTCTTTTAAAAAAGACTAACTTTTTTCATACCCTGTAATAGTTATCTGCCAAGTATAAAAGCACCTTTTCTAGTTTAAATAATTGTCTTTATTAATGCTTAATGGGCTCAGAACTTGAACTTACTTTGTCTGCAATTACAGAAATATTCAATATCACCCGAATAGCACTAATTTCTGTTTATTAGTAATGCTTTTTTAAATTTTTTTAGAAGTTGAAAATAGGACAATTTACTAATTACATTTTAAGTAAGTTTCATATCTTGTTTAAATAGAAACTTGTTACACATCTAGACTGAAATTTTAGGTGTCCTGTTTTAATTTAGTGAGACAGTTTTGGGCTTGAAGAGTAATTCTGAACGACAATACTATCAAAGCTTTATTTTTGCCAAGAGCTTAACAAAACGACACAAGGTGTAGTCTCCTACTCCGTATGTGGTTTCAAGCTCTTGCTCTGCTGAAAGTGCTCCCGATTTCCTTGGATCAGGCCCATGACTATCTTTGTCACCTCAAATGGAGCCATCAGTGTCTCTCTATAACAAAAACCTTGTTAACCCTTCCTTGCCCGGCATCTTCTCAAAGACTTGCCTCAGTTGCAGGAATTCGAAGAATCAGAGTGGAAAGTTTTGCTGCTTGGTTTGGTTAGTCCTTACTGGACTGTCTTGATTTCACTCCTTTTTAAGGAGAAAGTAAAGTTTTCGTCAATTCTACCTCTCCCCTCCCAGTTCAACACTTTCTGTATTTACTGGGAAAATTTCTTTCTAGTTTGCTTCTTTTTTGGGGGGGAGAGTGGAAGCCTGTGGCTTTACAGCATATAGAGCAGAGACATCAAAATCACGGGTAAAACAGATGGAACTACTAACTTTTCACAACTATATGCTAGCAAAAGCGTGCACCACGAAGGCCTGATCCTGAGTAACCTCCTGTGCCTTTCCATTGCCCTCTCTATTTGACACCTGCAGGTTCGTGGATCAGAAGCCGACTTTCAGCCCTGCTCTTGCTCGTGCCCCAGGTCCTGAGCCTGCAGGGGACTCATGTGCCCGGGACCACAAAGGGCTGGGGGGGGGTCGTGAGCGTCCTGCTCTGTCTCTGCATCATGCTCTCCTTCTCGGTTTCAGAATCATTTTTATGTGAGGCTAAACTGCACTGCTTACTGAAGGAGTTTATAAATCATGGGGGCTAAAACTAAACAGTGATTTCCAAAATTATTTTGTCCTAGCTTCTGTAAATATCAGAACTAGAGATGCTTTCTGCTCTTTACTGAAAAAGTAAAGAATCTCTGCTGGCTATTTGGAGGCTAGATCCTACAACCTCTAGTGAATATTCATGCATATTCATGAAAATAATCTCAAGGAACTCAATAGGAACATTTCTGTGGATCAGGATTATTCCTAGGAGTGCAGGTTAGCATAATACGGCCCCGGTAGAACCTCCAGTTGATAATGCTACAGTGCTGCTTCTCATGGTACCTGACTTTTAGAGCCAATTTTGAAAGCAATAGATCAAAAGTAAAAGTTAAAACTTTTAACTGCATGTTCCCAAATGCAGTGTACATCAAACACCATTAAGTATTTCAAATGAATTAAAAACCAAGTAATCAAAAAAGGCCCTCAATTGTAGTTTTGTTTGGGTTTCTTTTCTCGGACTTCAGGGATTTGTTATAATCAGTTCTAAAAAAAATTAAAATCTCGTGGACAAACAGCTTGAATCTTTAAGTAAATAAACAAAATGTTGCAAGATACTAGAATTTTTAAAGGAAAGAAATTGGTGATTGGATTTGTAGCAATAATTTGCAAATTTAACTTGGAAACCAGCTTTTTCTTCCAGATGAGGGAGAACCAGAAGTAGCCAGAACATTCAGAAAAGGTAACTATATAAGCTTTCAAAGCTGCTTTGGTAACATACTGTCAACCAAAAACATTATTTTCACATAATCATAAAACCCATATTTTCAATATCAAGAGAAATTTCATACAAATATTTTTGACCTCCGTACTTAACTTAGGCAAAATACCTACTGCCTTAAATGTGCTGCCTGAAATTACTTTTTTTCTGGGGGAAAAAAAAAGGGGGGGTTTGAGCATTATATAGCCTTTGTTTGTATATATTAACATACTCTGAAAGACTAACATACAGAGACAGTTTCTCTTAATAGTTTAGAATTCTGACTTGAAGGAAATAAAAAATTAGAATAGGTTAAAATTTAGGGAAACCATTATAGGACTACAGCCATCAGCTGGATTATTTTGGTGGGCAGCATTTTTATTTTAGGTGAATATTTATACTAAATGACATCCAGTTGAAAAAAAAACATTTTCAGGGAAGATATTTTCTAATGTTATATTCTGGGAAGTTAGATCCATAATAGCCAAAGTACTACGCAGTATGCAGCTAAATATAAAACAAAGTAAGCTCAGTTATCTAATATAGATATAAATACAAGTATTTGTGAAATCTATTTAGAGCAAGGGTGGGGTGTTTTGTACCTTAATATACAGAGGAAAAAGCTGAAGTGGGAATATTGTATAGTTTAGACAAAATATCAGCTAAATAATTTTTCCTTTTGCTGGATTTATTTCCTAACAGTAATAAAAAAGATTTAAATTATAAAATATGTCCAAAGATTAAGCATACCCAATTGTTACCAAATTCATATGGTAAAAGTTAGGAAAAAAAAATGGATTTTAAATTCCTGTGGACTGATCCTGCGCCCCTGAAATCAGTGATAAAATTCCCTTTGGCTTCAAAGGGAGCTGAATTTCATGTCAGCTTTTCAAATACAATTCATTAACTCTTCAGTGTTTTGCTAAAGAATAAAACTTCACTGTTTGTTTAAAATCAAAGTAACAAAAATTTTAGATTAAAATTTAAGCAAACAGGAGTAGCAAATACTTTTTAAAAAAGCCTTTTAGGTGGTTGCTATTATTAGCCTATCAGCTGATAATTTGTTAAAAAGCATTCAGCCTTATTTATCTACTGTTTTTCAGTGGTTTGGACAACTTAGATGTTCTACATTCTCCATTAGATGTATATAGGATCTGAAACAAAGCAAGCCCTGCCCTTGCAGAATAAATGCAGAAATACGTTTTGGCAATTAGAACAATTAGATCTAGCTGCTGAACCTAAAACTTAGTTACTTAGCTATTGACATTTTAATGTTAGCAGTAGAAAATAAAGCAGAGAGATTTTTGCATCAAGAAAGAACTACTTTTAATAAAAATATACAAATTTGATCTTTCAGACATTTTTTTAAAAAAATTATTTGTATTTGTGAGTTTAAGTTTGTAATTTAGTAAACACATTGTTTAAATAGCAGGCAGAGACAACCTTCAAAGAGGGGCAATTAGTAGGAATAAAATTTACAATTTGTACAAAGAGAAAATACTTTGATAAGGACAAACAATAAACAGAAGTCAGTTTGGGGTTCATTATTAGCCTAGGGATTCCTATAGGTCATACTAATTCATATGACTTAAAGACCAAAATATTAGAAGCATTACTCCTCCTTACTGCATATATTTCTATTAAAAAGTTACGTTTTTTTCTCTTTTGCAAAAATTGCTATTGACTTTCCTACAGAGAAGAAAAAAAAAGTCACTAAATTTGATCATAATTCACAAATGCTCCTTCACTTAAAGCAGATTTTTTTACTTTGAAATAACTAAAAGGAAATTATTTGAACAGTTTTTTAAAGTTAATTTATGTAAGAAGCTTTTTGAAAGTTATAATATTATCTTACTTATAACTGACTGCAGCTGGAAAACAGCCCTTTTTCAAATTGAATACTGTACATAATAATTAACAAAACATGTGGATGTAGATACAGTTACAATTATTAGGAACATTAATTTGCATTGTTCAATCTTAGTGGGGGGTTTGTTCTTTCTTAAGGCTTTTAGGCAGTTAGCAATGAAAATAAATTGAGATTTAAAAAATCTCTTTCAAATCTTCCTTAAAAACTGTAAAAATGTTTCTAAACCTTTAAATGTGGTTTGATACATTTTAACCTATTATGTATAGGTTATTTATAAACCTTCTTACGATAAAAGATTTCTATTTATAGGTAATTCATATCTCATTAAACCGACCGAGCCGACAGGGTTACATCAGACTTGTTTGTAAGTTTAACTGAGATTTATTTAACAGAAGAATGAGCTATATAAATACCCTACATAATGTTTTATCCAAATAAAAGCATTTGTAATAATTAATACATGTCAACAGTCTCATATTCATCATGTGTCTGGAAGCTATCTTTTCAGTTTCTACTTAATACTCTTGGAGTTTTTTCCTTTTATGTCTTCCAAAATTATAAACACAATATCCCTGTTGTTTTTGCCATTTTTAATAAATAATAAAAATTTATTTTGTTCTGAAATCGAAAGAAATTACTGACAGAAGGAGATATACAGTAATTTTGCACAAGTAACTTTATGCAATTGAATTTTAAAGTCCTTGAAGTAAGGAAATAAGTTTAAAAGAACAAAAGCAAACACGCATCCCCCCCCATATTTGAATAAAAATGTTTTTAAATGCCTGCTGCAATTTTTTTAAGAGGGGAAAACAGCTTTCTCGCTTTGGTAACATATTCAAATTCAAAAAATGCCATTAAAACTCATGATGAGAGTTCTACCACAGAATTTAGCTTTTCAAAAGACTAGTCAGCTCCTTAAATCTAATTGAAACTACATTAAAAAATTATGTTTTCACATACTAAGTAAACCTAAATGGTTACCTTGGAAAAGAGTAATTGCATATATCTGATCGATGGAGACCTGAACACCACAAAAGTGATTTTTTTTTTCAGGAAAAGAATTATTTCCACGTAACTTTTAAATCAATGGGCATCTGTTTATGGCCATGTTAGTGCTATAATCAGTACAATAAGCTGGACTTAACAGCCTGGATGGGAGGTAGGTACAGTATGATCTGATGTGGCAGTGAGCTCAGAGTAGCAGCACATAAATACAAATGTCAGGAACAAAGTCCAACTTCTTTCACTGCAATTTGCACTGAAATACTACCTTAAATTTGAGTTTACTAATTGTGTGTGCTTCAATGAAATAATTTGCTTTTAAAAGATGTATTAATAAGCTTAAATATGATTATGTTATTAAATATTTCATTAATTAGAAAGTGAGCTCTGTAAGACATAGTGTAAGCCCAATATGGAAAACAGAATTGATGTATTAGTAATATGGTTCATTCTTTATTTATCAACAAACAGTTTTAGAGGTGAGTATTAATTCTTCAGAGTTAATTCACTAATGCATACATCTATTACCTTTTTTTTAAGGTTTTGTTCTCCTATCACACAAATCATATTATTTTTGCTCCCCAGAAATAATGCCGAAGTGGCTGAAAGGTTCAAACATATGACCAGTTTGTTTTAAGTCCAAAAAAAAGTTTTCCAAGATTTTTATATTTCACATTAAAATAAGGCAGATGTGGAGGATTATTCAATATAATCCATTATTTTAAAAATTCCCAGTGATGAAGATTCAGCTATAAATTACTATTACTAAAATAAACCATTATTATGTAATTTTATATGAATTTCTTCTGTAGGACACCATAAATATAAGACCAAGTCCTGGAGTCAAAATTCCTGGTGATGATAGTATAAGATTAGGCAAGGCAGATACTGCAGGATTTGGAATGCAGTATCCTCATTTGTGGCTATAATCCCATAACCAGAGAAATATCTCTATTAAGAGTTTCAAATTTTAATACTTTTTTCTACTACAGCTATCTAGGTTTCTGTTCTATTTACTGATACTAGTACTTCTGCCACAGTTTTCACTGTTAATGTATTTCAAGCAGGAAGATCCAATTGCTTGATCTCTGGTCTCTAAAAATCCATCCTGTCAGGATGAGACTTAATTAATATAGCTTTAATTAACTTTTTAAGTTTTCCCTTTCCCTTTTTCTCCTTGGTTAATTTGGGGGAGGGGAAAAATAGGACTCAGATGTGTATAATTTCCCAACTCACATCAAATTCTGTGTTTCTGTAAGACGAATTCATGGGGTAATAGTGACATGCTGCTACTAGTATGCATTTTTTAACCTGAAATATACCATAATTCAATTTGTGTCACTGAAAAAAAAATTCCATTTAATTGGCTTCAGTGTTTATCAAAGGTTGCAAATTGTGGTTTTAGTTATTAACTGTTAGTTTTAATTGTCATTATTTAAACAACCAGGCCTTATGCTTTTAAGATTTAAAGCAACCATTCAAACCATCTTTGCCACTCTTCTGTTATAATAATGCAGCAAATCTGTGTTTCCTGACATAGGGATATAAGATGAGGTGGCACGATATGCACAAGGGCATCTAATGGGAACCGAGGGCAAAGCAGTCAGAATACAAGGGTATCTGGATTTAAGTGGGTTAACACCAAACTTCTACATAAATTGCTGAACTGAAGATAAAAATTTCAATTCATGTAAAATCATAAGTGTGAAGATGTGAAATTATGTAAACTGTCTGGTCTATATAAATCCAGCCAAAAGCTTGTCAGTGATCATTGGGCTCATGCGGTAGCAGTGACCAGCAGTTGTACTGCCGTCTGACTCCACACTGAAATGGAGTTTGGAGTTGAGGTGTGGATGAGTTGGAGGTACAGGCTGAGCTTTGTGCGTGGGAGGTGGGCCTGCCTACCCTCAGAGCTGCCCTGCTCTGGGATGGGGACCGTTCCAGGTCTGTGGTACCCGACTGCATTTTCTTAGTCCTCCAGAAATTTTGGGGCAGGCCTGTTTTTGTAAAAAAATATTTGGCTACATTCTAGTGCACAGTGCAGTTGGTTTTCATCAGGCTGTATTTATCTGAATATTTCTGTGTACAATATTCTATATTTATGGGTTGGACTTTGTGGTTATTCTATCTGTTTGCTTAAATGAAACTGAAACTTTAGGAATAGAGGGCTACTTTTTTTTTTTTCGAAGTAAAAATATTTATATGTAGAATGGATGGTGATGTGTCACCTAGCTGCTGATACATTTATTCCTTCCCCATAAAAGATGGAAAGTAACGTGAAACTGGAAGTTATTAATGGCTGCCTTAAACAAACAACGGGTAAAAAGCAGGTGCCTGCCGATAGATTGACTCTCCATCCGTGGGGGCTCCACATGTGCCTCATTTTCCAAAACTAATTAAAATTAAGAATGTTTCCCATATATGAAGGTCATTCTCTGGAATTTTGAAGTTCACTAGTTGCACACAGATATGCAACAGTAGTGCAGTATGGGTCTTATTCTTCAACTGCATGGTACGTAAGTGGTATATAAGCTCTGAAGTTTCAAAAGGGGAAAAATCTTAGCTAGGTTGGATCAGTTAACAGTATTCTCCCCATGTTTAGTTTATTCGAGAAGAGTAACAGGGTGAAGTTTGAATTAATCTGCTTGAACTTTCTCTTTTGTTTGACTTTATACTCTAGCAGCTAGCTGGGTCCCCTTACAAAACACAGTAAGACCAGCTTCAATACCATAATATTAAGAGACACAAACCTGAGCAGAAATATCTTACCTTAACCTATATGAAGTAGCCACTTCATACTGCTTTGGTCAGGTATAAGTACTTGTGCCCACAGACACTGTTCACAGATAGGTCTGTAATTAATTGGCAATGTGTGGATAAATATCAGGCCTAAATTTTCTTCTTGTGTGCCTTTGCCTGATTCCTGGTTATTTTAACTCTGTTTGGGTGGCTGGAGAAGACTACACCGCTATTAGCCGTGACTGAAAGTCCTAGAGTTTGTAGATAAATAATGTAAACCTTTTTATGAAGTGTTCAACCATTTAATATTAAAGGGCCACAAAATCATACAGGACAGTAAGAAATATCCATGGGGAAGACTGACAGGGCCTCCTTTTTCATAAAAATCTGTAGGATCGTTGGTGTAATTTTCATCGAGCACTTTAATATTTATTTTGTGTGTAAAAAAGATCGAAGTCACACCCGGAATATTTCTGAAACCAGAACACTTCGTTTTGGTTTTGTGGAAATCTGCTGGATTTTGTTTTGTTCTATTTAAATTGTTACGTCACGCTCAGGACTGCGCTGTTGGGAAGTCGCTCGCTTGTTCACTGCTAACAATTGTGCTTTGCTCTTTGGGAACGGCTGGATCTGGTGGCCGGGAAAGGAATGGCTGGACCGTGTGTCCAAGTTTAGTTGGACACAGCTTGGTTTACAAGCCATGACTATGCGTTCTTGAGGACTTATAGAGTGTGGTTTTGGATGGTCCTCCTAAGGATAAAAATGGATGTTCTGGTCATCCTCTGTTAGTAGGTGTTTTCTGACCTTCATTATGATACAAAGCAAAAATTTCTAACCAACTTTTTTTGACCAGAAGGTGTTATTTATTATGCTAGCTTGTTAAGAGAGCAGGAGAAATAAGGGATATTTTATCTTTTGCAAGCAGTTTAATTTAATATGGTGAGCTGAATGTGTGCCATTTGCCTAGGTGCCCTGGAATGTCAAATAAACTGTAGAAATAAGTAAAATATATTGTTGTCGGATTTGCTGTAGGAGAAATGGCATACCATCTTCCCCAAGCTACAGTTAGGGAAGGACCTTGGGAGTGTACAAAACTGAGGTCTAAGCACAGGAAAATAGAAGGGCTGTTTGGCAATAAGTTGTTTTCATAGCTGAAGCCCTTCAAATAAGCAGAGGGAAACGGAGCAAGCTCATCAGCTGTCTCCTTACAAACTGAAATAAATGACAGGTACCAAGGTCACAATACGTTTTGAGACAATCAGAGTCCACAGGATTTTTAGCCACGCTGAGCACTTCTTCCAACTGAGACGAGTGGTGTGTAGTTCCTTCCCATTCTTCCACTAATAATTCGTTCAGAAGTTCTATGGGGATCATGCCCTGCTTTTTAATTGTAAAGGATACTGAATATATGGCACAAAGGTAGTCACTAAATGAAACACTCTTAATTGATCAAGTCTGCTAAATCTTCTGAAAAACTTTTGTGTTTCTTTTTAATCTTATTGGGATCAGGTGCCCGGTACCTGTGGTGCGATTCTTTTTCCCGTTAGCAGGCAACATGTGTAGTTCCTTTTTTGCAGTCTACTGTATGCAATGTCATTATGTCCATTTTGGAGGATTTACCAAACTTTCTGAATCTGTGACCTCCTTTTGATTCACCTCTCTCCCTGCTACTGTCTTGAATTCTTCCCATTTCCAACGATAGAATGAGACTGTAATCGCTGCCTGAAAACTCACTCCCTTTTCCAGGGAGACTGGACCCAGCAAGCCAAGGCAGTTAGCAGCCTGGTGGCCACCCTAAGTCCTTGCAGGAACTTCTCAGTCCCCCGCTGTCAAAAACTGAGCTACTGCTGATAAACTTTTCTTTTTCTAACACTGTGAATATCGTTGTGTCCTTTTGCAACCCATAGTTTGAGAAACGCTTCTTTAGCAGAGGTGAGGTTCCCACCTAGCAATGAATTTCCTAGCAGCACAGTTAAAAAGTGGCAGAAACAGGCTTTGCGGAACCCGAATACAGCGAAGGTCTGTTGATAGTGGCAGAGGACCTACATAATTCCGTGACAGTGCAAAGTCCATATGATCATCTGAGTTTCAGCCATCTTCCATGTTCCTCTTCAAACAAAATTATTCTTGATAAGGAGGTTTTGATGTTGGTATGTTTGCTTTAAATGTAAGGAAAAAATGAAAGTTTTAGATTTCCCCTTGTGTTGTGTGTATATTGTTTTAGATCTCTTGATGAGCTGGTCTTTAGTTAGAAGTTGGAAAAGATTGTACTGGAAATCTATGGGGATGCGTTACATGGGTTGTTTAAAATCGGGCCAGGTGACTTTTATAATACCTGTGTTGTAATATTCACTGTATCTCTGTCAGCCCCCTTGTGCAAACAGTAGGATGCTGTTGGCTCACGGGCACAAGTAGAGGTCCCCAACGTGATTGGGATGCTCTCCACGGATCCCCATCCCCAGCAGCTAGCCTGGCTATTGCTGTGCTCATCTTGGTCTGTCCTGTGTGAATGCCCCGTTGAGTTAGGGTCAGGGCACTGCTGAAGAGATCAGGAAAAAGTAAAGGCAGCTGAAGTCTGGTGTATTTGAGACTGAACTAGAGTGGAAAAGAGGTGAAGAGTCAGCGATCCTAGGCTGTGCTCTCTGCACCTGTCACAGACACTGTTTGACCTGTTCATGTCTCTGTTCCTCGGTTTAACCTACCTGTCATGACAATTACTCTCCGCTACAATTATTATTAATAATGTGACTATTACATAGCACCAGTGGTTTTCCCTGATGCCTTCCAAAACAAATACATTAACGAGTGTTGGTTAATAGTTGCTCCCCTCCTTGTTTCCAGAAGGGAAAAGAGAAGAGCCAGCTGCCCCTGTGAATAACCTTTTGGGCTGCAGCAAGACCTCTCAGGAAAGGGCTGCAGACCTTTAGGAATCCCAAGGAAAGACTGCAGAACCCTTCAGGACTGCTGGCGTGGCTAGGCAAGGCAGCTCAAGGGGAGTTCCCTTTTAATTTCAGGAATCAGTATAACATTAAGTATCTTTGAAAGAAGAGCAACTCCCTTTCCATGGTCTCTCCCACGTAACTGTCTTCTGCCCCTCTGCCACACTCATAATATTTCAAAGGGTTCACTGGTAATATTTGGTGTGAGGCTTTTCTCCTTGATATCAGAAGACAGAATACAAATAACAATCACACAGTTAAAATTATCCGGTTAAAGTAATACAAACATGTATAGTAAATATTTATGTAAAAGCCAGATAAAATACAGGACAGAATGCTGCAGAAGGAAATGATTTCTAGGAGTGCACCAAGAGCTGCATTTAAGACTAAGCCTAAGTTACAAAACAAGGCCTTTAAAAGGACCATTTTGAAACAGGCCATTGTATTATTTCCCTGTAATTATTTCTCTCATTGGTAATGATCCACCAATATTATTTGATGGATAACTGTTGATTTCACGAGTGTCCGCTTAAGTTAAGCATCTTAAAGAAACTGATACAGTTCAGGGTCTTTGCCCCTAAAAGCCCACGCCATGAAAGCTAGCGGTAGGAAAGCCTTTCTCCCAGGACACTTTATCGGCGGGGCAGATGCAGCCCTGGGTGAAAGCCTGGCGCAGAATCTGTGTGATAGCTCACTCCCGCCTAAACACTGTACCAACAGCTCCATTGCAAATGAGTCGTAGACATTGCATTTAGGAAGGAGCCAATGTCGACACTTAGGAGGAATGTGGCTGCCCTGGGACATAGAGGTAGCTTGTTGCGAGGCTGTGAATGTTGGCATTGTGACCATGCTTTCTGGTAACCAGTTTCCTGTAACCAGGGTGGTTACAGGGCTCTGGTTTTGTATGGCACTGAAGCACTTCAAGGTGTGGTTGACCTAGGTGAGTGAATAAGCCCGCTGAACACAGGGTGTATTTGTGTGCTTGAAATTCAGCGTATGTATAAGTCTTACGTTGAATTGGCCTTGGAAACACAAAAGATGTCTTCTGGGGAAAGGAGAGGAGAGGTCGAGGTAGAGAAGGAAGGCAGAGAGGAAATTCTTCGAGAGCGCAGCTACTTCTCTCCTGTGTGGTGGCATGCAGGGAAAGGGAAAACGGGAACACGTGCTGCACAGTGTTGTGGAAGCTGCTTGTGTCTAGATGTGTGGTGTGATAAGTCAAATATATAGTACCGTATATAGTACCACAGTCTACTGAGACATAAGTGTGTGTCTGTGCAGCGGAGGGGTACATGATCACGATGCAATTCCCTGTTTTTATTCACGTTTGATACGGTGAAATAAAACAGTAGGGTAAATAAAACTGAGATGTAAGTATTCTCACAGGAGTTGCATACGTAAGCTTTTAAGGTTTAACTTTTGGCATGTAAGCAGGACAGTAATTTCTGTAAGCAGCTAGTGACAGTTTCTGTGTGTGCTTGTGGGACACTGAATTTCTAGGAAAGAAGTTGACGCATCGAATGTTGCGCAGCTCCTGTAAACCCCGAAGTCTTCCCGTTAAGCCTCAATGCCTCAGAAACCCTTCCGTCTGCACAGACAGAAACTGCAGTGCCGTGGTCGCTGCGGGAAGATTTCATTGTATGTATACGTGCCTGTGAGAGTTCACGGCTGCGTTTCGGCGTCTGTGCCGTGGAGAGGGGAAGGTAATACAGGAGGGAAGCTACAGGTTGTGAAAATACAAATGGAAACCTTTTCTTTTTTTCCCCCCCTGTTGATAGTTGTAGTTCTGAAAGCATTGTGGTTTTCTCGGAAGAAAATGAGGGTTACACAAGTGTGCGGTTTGGAAACTTTGGTTAAACAAGGTCCTGGTGCAAGACAGTAACGGTTCCGCATGGGCTGGAGGGTTTCGTGGCGCTGGAGCAGGGCGCAGGAGTAGCTACTAGCAGTTGATAGCAGGGTGATACAGTGTTTCCCTCCCCATGCAAACCCAAGTGGAGAGATGCCCTCCAGTTTCCGATGGACTATGTCAAGAAGGGTATTTATCGCTCGTTTAAAAGCATACGGAAAGGTAAATGCAGAGGCTGGTTTTTTTCCCCAGTGAGCTTGCACAGGAAAATAATTGAGGGCAAGCGTTGTATGTTATAAAGAATATATTGGTTTGCATATGGCATTCTTTTGTTGCAGATTACAGACCGAGAGGCCTGATCCTGCTGTCAGTGAAGTTCAGAGCACATTTCCTATTGATTTCAGGGAAAGAAGGAGCAGACCACAACTTAGTATGAGACAGGTGAAAGCTGCTCCTTTAGAATAATGCTGCCCATTACTTTTAGGCCCCCAAATTATTTTTTCTTAGTGTCCTGGGAAAGAGATGTACATGAATTGTTCATATTATAAGTGTAATGGGGATTGTTTAAAAATGTAAATGTCTTGTTTAACATTGTTGAACCCAAAATACAAAAGATACTGCCAGTGCATGAAAGTGAAACTGGCTGAGAACAAAAGTGAAACCAACAGGAGACTTTCACTCCCCAAGCTTAGTAAAATGCAAAAAAGTAAATCCTAAACAGGTAATGGTAATGCTGAACAGTAAATTTGAATTTAAAATGTTATTTACTTTTATTAGTGTAGAAAAGTGTTGCTAGTGATCTGGATAAAGATTTCCCCTGTGTTAGGTGTTTTCTCTTGATGGTATCTCTTTAAAAAGTCAGGATCAGTTAAAAATGTCTGGGGTTTTTTTTATGATGTTAAGGGTCATCTCTACATGTTACCCCCTTTTCCTTTTTCATGCTTTGCATCACAGGCTTGCCAGTCATTTACACTTAGTATGCTGACAGGAGTATGTACTAGAGCAGGACAGGGCTCACCTTGCTTTGCAGAAGTATGGGTGACTGTAATCAGCAAATTCCTAAAGAAGGAAAAAAAAAAAAGTATTTCTAAAAATATATGAAAATGATGGTAGAATGTGTTTAATCTGTAAAACACTAAAAAAATGAGAGACAGCGTAGCAAATGGGAGAGAGACACATTCAGTTCTTCCTGCCCTGTCTAATAGGATCAGCAGGAGACAAATGTACAGAAAAGTGGGCAAAGACCAAACAAAGCAACAGCAGAGGGTAAAAAAAAAATCATAGGGTGCCGTGGAGAAAAAGAGAGAATGGAGGAAAGAAGTGGTTTAGATAAGCTAACATTGTGCAAAATGCTTCCTTGGTTCACATTGGTCGATGTCTAGGAAATTGGGTGGAAAAATACATGTGTGGCAACAGTCCGCTAGGACCTAAGCGGTATGAGAAGGGTAAAATATGTGGAAGGAGAAGGGTGAAAGATGGGAGAAAAGGTTTCAACACAGGCAGATCTTATTTAAAAAAAAAAAAAGGCAGTTTAGTCATAAATAGTCCACTTTACAGTGCTGAGGCTTTCTGACCATGACTTACATAGATAATGCTTATTAAATGACAAACTGAAAGAAGGACTTTTTTGGAAATGTGGTACACTGTGAATTTGTACTCGTTATCTTAAGGTTGTTTTTTTCTCACATTTGTTTCAAAAAGTGTAGAGGGGAAAAGGGCACAAAAACGGTGTACAGACAGTGATTTTAGCTGGTATCGTCCCCGCAGGTGAAGGGAAGAGAGAGAAGTCTCAAAACTACAGGCCTGTGTAAATTCTGCAGCATGTCAGATAGGTACACAGTAACACAGATCACAGAAAAATGGGTAAAGCGAGCACCGTATTTATCTGTGAAGGTATTCAGCTTTTAAAACAGGGGAGGGAAAAGTTGCTCTGGGAAAGAATATCTCGGGACTTTCTCCCTCCTGTAAATGGCTTTAAAAAAAAAAAAGATAATTCAGTATATGTAAAATAAATCATTATTTTTCTTTTTTAATATAAGATCATGCCATTTGCAGATTAAATGTTGCTAATGAGATGGAGTATGCAGCAGTATACGGGCCTCTAAGAACTGAAAAACTGGTCCAGAGAATCCGGTACTTTAACTGACCATGTATGGAGCTAATTTTTGACATGTGTACGTGACTTATTAAAAACAATTTTGAGGGCTCTAATTAGAATGTAATAGGAGTTTTTAAAATGCTTTTCAGAGCAAGAGATACAAAGCCTTGTGAGGGCCAGATAATTTGAATGTGCAGAAATGGGTCTAAGCATTTAGTAATTTTAATCTATTCTCTCTTATGTTATAGGGAGCGTGGCACAGCCCCTGTTCTGGACAGGACGGCCGTCCAAGGGAAGCAAGCGTCACTTCCCAGGTAAGGCGCTGTTACTGATGGCTTTCGATTGTAGAGAGAAAATAACTTTTCTGTTCGGGTGAAATAATACCTGACCTTTTGGCCTTTTTGGGTTTGGAGTATATTGACATTTCAGACAAAGCCAAATATTTTTGTTTTATTTTGAGAGAGGTGAGGAGACAAGTGTTGTGAGAGAAGGAAGTTAATGCCAAGTCCTTCCGAAGTCCGGTCGGTTGCAGGAGAACAGCAGTGCTGACAGTGGTATCCTGGATTTTCCCATTAAAAGATGCAAATGATAGGATGTTATAGAAAGACAGATGTGTTTGTGCGCTGTGGTGTGTGTTTCAGTTCACCTTTTATTAGAATAGCAAATAAATTGGAAGTGGATGCTGTAATTTGTGGTTGGTCAAAGACAGGGCTAAAAAAAAAAGTTCTTTCTAATTGTATGTGGCTTTTTTGTATTGACAAATATATTTGATGCGGTAGCAATTAAAAATAGTCTATTTTGATTAAGGTGGAGGGATGGTACTTGTTTTTAAAGCGTGCTGGTTAATTAAACGAGTCAGTAAATGGCATAAGGCTACAGAGAGGATGCTTTTTGAGAAAATGCAGTTCCTTAAGGTCAAATTACTCAATAAGTAAAATTTTCTGATCAGGAAAGAGGCTATATTTCTGAGAGATTTTATACTTTGTGTAAGCTTGTTATACACCAGTAGAGAGAGAAGCTGTGTTAGAGTGTTGGACTTGCTGTTTTATTACGGTACATCATTTGTTCTTTCTGTTTTGAATTGTTGATTCAACTCTGATAATTTAGACAAGAGAGAAATGTAAATTCCATTTACCAAATGGGATGTTTGTAGCATTTAAAAAAAAAAGAGAGATTAAAAATGGTTAGAAGTCTCTAAAATCTGTACTGTTGTTCTGTATTCTTTTAAAAGGCAAAAATCCAAATAATGATATTTCCAATATTTCCGATAATATACAATATGTAAGACTAATATAAACTGCTGTTAGAAGAGCTTTGAAATAAACAATACATGAAGATAGGTAGCTAGGATTTTGCAGTATTTTTCTTCCCCTAGTCTGCTTCCTTTTTGGCAAGGAAAATCGAAAGATTTCTTTTAAATATAAAAGGAATAAACAAGTACAATTGGAATGAAACATTACGCTTGATATTTGGTGAAAATTGTTTTCTTCTAAGTGTTTTGGTTTTGAAATGTAAGTGCTGTGAAATAGTTCAGATCTCAAAGTTTGTGGGGAGAAAAGGTTTCAGCATCTTTTTTCATACCTGAGGAATCCATTTTAGAAGTCCATTTTCCCTGTTTGCAAAATACATTTTTATTAGATCTATGTATTTGGGTTAAGACTTACTTAAAATTACTTAATTAGGTTATACTGAAATTCTAAGTGATTTAAAAAGAAGGATTATGGTAATATGACAAAACATAACACTATTTTCATTGAAATCCTTAAATAAAGCCCTTTTAACATGCCAATTTTAAAAATCTATAAATTTGGGGTGTTAAAATAGTGCAAAATATAAAAAGGCCGAACTCGTAATGGAATGTATAATCCTGTACCAGTGAGCAGGGATTTTGTAGGTACGTCTGGAACATGGGAGGAGGTCATTTACACCTCCAGTTTGTTTTTGAGCATTTCTCTTGTGGTATTGTCCTTTTTAAGACTTTGTTGTATATATGTAAAATACTTCTAAAATGTTTGTCGTGGATTTGTAAAGAGAAAATGCAGAGAAAGAGGTAGCAGTGTAGGTGCGCTGAGGTAGATGGCAATTGATTGTGTTTTCCCAGGAAATTTTGAAAAATATACCAAAGTAAAAATTGCCACAGTAAAGAATAAATTCGAAATAATTGTATTTGTGCCGTTCGGAATAGCGTGGCTGTGAATTGTCTTTAAAAAACCTCCTGTAAGTGTCTGAAAAACAGTACAACATAAAAAGGCTTTCCAATTGTGTTTTCTCTAGATAAACCTATTGGCTTGTAGGCTTATTTAAGGGGCGAGGTATTAAAAAATAAACTTTAAAAAAAAGAGCTATATATGTGCTTTTCTTATCGATAAGTTTTTATTTAAGAAAATTAAAACGTACATGTGTTTCTTTCCTCTCTGTTGTTTATGGTCTGAGATAAATAATAAATCTGTAGTGATTTACTTTTTAAAAAAGTATTTGTATGAAAAATCTGGCAGTAGGTTTGTTTTACCGAGTACTTTAATTTTGGACAAATAGCAGAATATTTCTGGATATTTGCATTTGTTTCAGAGGTTGGAGCATAAGCCAGATTTCTGTGTAGTCTGTCAGGCAGTTACACGTCTGAGCATGTTACAGATTGTAGCACTACAAATGAGAGCCATTCGACTTGTATTTGCTGCACGAACCTTTCATAAAAAAATACCGCAAATAAAAGAGATGCAGAGGGGGTGAGCTGTGCGTGCGCATCTCGGGGGGCATCTCGGGGTGCGGAGCTGCAGAGGGGGGTCGGGGGAGACCCAGTGGGTTTTACTCCGAGGTGCTGCTTCTGCATGAACTTGTGCTATCTGCCCCCGTCCCTCTCTCACTTTAAAAATGGATTCTGATTCTCTGGGTTATTTTGTTGTTGTTGCTGCTGTTCGCAGCGGGTTAGTTGTGTGCACATCATTTGCTGCTTGTTTTAAGAGAGGAGCTGGGAAAGCGCTGTATGTGTTAGTCATACGTGTCGTGAGCACCTGCCTGAGGAGTGCATGGGAAGGAGGGCGAAACTCGGTGCTGTGGCCGGGTATCTGAAAACTTCCACTGCCGGGGACCCCAGCATTTCCTGGTAACTTGGTCCCACAGTTTTCGGGGGGGTTGTAAGGTTATTTTGCAGCTAATTTACTTACTACAATTTGCCTTTTGAAACAACAACAACAACAACAAAAATAAATTAAAAAACTCCAAACAGTTGGAAAAAAATATTTCACCTGCTTTTTATTAATTGGCAGGGAGCGGGCAATTAACAGCACCGCCGACAGCAACAAACAGCAGTAGTTGGGACCAGAAAGCACACTGCAGGAGTACAGAAACCTGCCACAGCATCAGC
>VWZZ01001166.1:924067-935324 GCA_013399095.1 Psophia crepitans | reverse complement strand
GCTTAGAAGATAATTTCTTGGGTAGACACAAGAAAGGCACAAGTGTCTCAGTGCCTGCTTTCTATCTCCTGGTGGTTGGGACTTGCAGAGTTAAATTGCTGAGGCTGACTTGAGATACAAAATCAGCAAGTCCAGAACAAAATAAAACACAGAATTTCAAGACAAGGAAAATGCATGTTATGCATTGTAATGTGTTTTAAACTTATTAGCATATAGCCTGCTCTATTCCCATCGGAAAAGGACCAGTGCTTTTCCAGTTCCTCAATAGGAAATGAATTTTACTGGATTCTATTTTCTTATTTCAGTGGCGATGGAAGTGCATTAGCACAATAAAAACAATATATCCCCTTTCCAAAATGTACAGTCTAACTTGAAATGCCATGTAAGTAGTGGAAGCTACGTGTAAAGGGGGCCAAATAGTTGAGGGTACCAAATGGAAGGACAAAATTTGTAATACAGATAATCATAATCTGATAGCCGTAATACATTTAGTTGTAGAACAGTTTTTGAAGGGCCAAACAAAAGAGAAAAATGAAGGGCAGGATGAAATGCAACATAGTTTTAGCAAAACCCACTGTGCCAGACTAATTGTTATCTTATGCTAGGATTTTCTAGACACGGGAAGTACACTCAATCCAATGCATTTTGTTGTCGGGACAGCATTTGGTATTGTACCGTGTGAGGAAATGATGTAAAATGGAGAAAATTTGGATTGGTTACATTGTAAGGTGACTTGGGAATGCACTGACAGACAATACGTGGAAAGAGAATGTACTGATGGAAAGGAGGCTGCGAACTGGATTTTTCGAAGACTGTATTGGAAATTACTTCATTTTTTCCTTAGTGACATTAGTGAAAAAGTAGAACTGCGGTGATAAAATCTCACAACACAAACCTAATGGACTGTATCGATAGAGAGGAGGATTGGAATATCCATGTACCAACAAGATGAATCAAAACTGAGATGAATAGAATTAGATGAGCATCCAGTGATGCAAATGGAAGCTAATCACAACGTATTCTCGAAGAGCTCATCGCTTTAGTGGTGAGTTGGTGTAGTAGTCAGCAGCAGAATGAAAGCATACTGCTATGTGATGTGGCTGAGAACATAATAAAGAAGATGATATCTTAAAATGTGTTAGAGGAGGGATTTCCTGTATGTATAGAAAATATTAATGTCAAAGTATATGGCATTAGAGAGACCTTATCTGGAGCCCAACTGCCACCACATTCAGATAAATGGATTCAAACAGATGGATGGAACAGATGCGGAAAAGGGCCACATGGATGTTAAGAGGAATAGAGAGACTGTTTACGTAAAGACACAAATGTGACAATTACACAGTTTTTATATAGGGGAGGAAAATAATTATATGAGCTCCAGATTAGAGTAAACAAGCAAAACAAATGCGCATAAAGGGGATAATGAGCACAGTTTGCTGGAAATTGCAGGAAGAGTTCTAGCTATCAGACCACCGATACTCTGGAGCGGTTTCAAGTGAGAAAGACATTTAAATGAAGCGCGATAAATCCAGAAAAGAACATCAGTGTTTGATTCTGCAAAGTAGTGGGGAGTTTGACACAGGAATCCCAGATATCCCCTCCGTTAATTCTGCATTCCTGTGTGTCAGTAAGATGGATTCTGAGACGGATATGTACATTTACAGTGGGCCCATTTTGAAAGCACTGCTGGTTTTTGTCATCTTCATTTCCTTTTCCATTAATCAAGTTCTTCAGGCCCCTTACTAGAAGCAGAGTAGTTTGGTTATATTTGCTGTCAACTGCTTATCACCTGCACCCTCTGAATTGTGCCGGCAGAAGAGAAGCGAAGTTCTTTATCTCACTGCCTTCAACACTGGGAGTAGACGAAGCGCATGGTTTGGACACCGTGGTTGAAGGTGCACTCACAGACTTCTTGTCCCTGAATGGGCTATTCATAGAAGTCTTTATGCAACAGTTTTTAGGAAAGCATTTAAATGAAAAACGTCAAGTAATCTAGGGTAAGACAATGTTTCATTCTGACGTGCAGGTATAATCAGCTCCCTTGGGATGTTACCTGAGACCTTGTATCTTTTTTTCTGTTTTTTAGACTGTACAATTCTTACACACAGCACTTAGCACTGAAGAATCAACAGAAGAACCTTAAAACTAAAGAGCGTGGCTTTTCAGCTGGGCTACCGTACTCTGGGCAGACATTTTAGGTTTTTAATTGGCATTTTTTGCTATTTGGGGTATCTCCACAAAGCAGAGCATTAAGCAATCATTGCTCTGCCATCCATTTTCATTTTATTTTTCCGCCCAGAACTGTCACAGGTTATTCAAAGACAGAGAATTTCTTTTAAGGGGGTAACTTCCCATTCAGTGATCAATAGAAAATTAAGTGATGGAATCAATCTAATCATCAGCATATGCGTTAAGTGCTACCAGTGGCACTTTCAGTAGTTGCTGAAGCAGAGGAGTGAATGGATTATAGGGATTAAATTTCCTTCATCCCCCTAGAGGTGAACAAGTCAAGAGAAAATGGAAGGCTCATTTGATAGAAGACAGTATGAAAGACTCGGAAGACAAAAAAAGAAATATATATTATGTCTAAATGATTTCTTGCACATTTTTACCGTAATAGATGGTGGAATGTGAGCTACAGGCAGAATCTCCAAGCTTGCAGGGCAGAAGTGTGACCGTCCAGTGATCCTCTGAGAGTGGAATGAGACATGCTTGGTCATTATTTAACCTGGATTCCTGAAAAATATTTTTCTCTTCCATCATAAGTCTGATTCTTTAAAGAAAATTAGTCCTATTCATAGCAGATGCTTTCTCTTGTTCTTTTTGAATTGGAAGGAAGTCATGGGCTTCCCCACTGAAGTGGTGGGAACACAACGTTAGGACTGCAGCAAAGGAAAATTTTCAGACCTGATTTGCCTGTGTCATCCTGCAAGGCTCTCTGTCGCAAAAAAAGGCTCTTCCAGTGATGCCACCCATTTTTTGTTCTCTTGTGCTGTATTACGCCTTGTGAAACACAACCAATAGGAGCAAGAATGGGAGAAGAATTCACATAATGAAGTTGATAATTGCACTCACATGATTTGATAACAAAAGCAAAACGGCTAATATTTTAATATTAAAAAAATAAGGTGTTAGTGCTGTTATTACGAGTAGGAAAATCCATTCTTTGGCTGGTTTTAGATATAAACAAATCTGGGAGGAAAGTGTGCGTGTATACTCACACACATAGGTTTATATACACACACGCCTGCTTTGCTGCGTATGCTGGCTGATGAGTAACAATAGCAGTATATAGAAGTGCTGGGAACTTACACACTGAACGAAATAGAAATATGGCAGAGCTTGGTTTGGTAGCAGTAAACTGGGAAAGGGATGGTTCACCGCGCTTGCAGCAGCACTTTTTGTGGGTTTTGTTTTTTATTGCTTGTTGGTTTACCTGCTGTAAATCTTCATATTTTCATTGATGTCTCCAGAGGGATAGTGATTTACACCCCCTGAATAGATGGCCTTCTGGGTGGGGACATGATTATGGTGTCTTTGGTCTTACATCATTTACTTGCTCTTATTCACAGAGAAAACAAACAAACAAAACCAGCCAGTCAAAGGAGAGGTAATGATAAGCTCCTCAATAAGCTCCCTCTGAAGGAAAAAAAGTGCTTCTCAGTACCTCTAAATGATCCTAGGTAGTTGGTACAAAAGACGTTGATGTTTTTATTACAGCAGCATCTATAGGAATAGAAATAGCAAGAAGAGAAACAAGAAGTTTGGCATTCCCCTGGTCTCTCTCCAACTTGTGAGAATCCTGGGATGGAGGAGTGCCATCTTTTGGAGCTAGTTATTTTGTTTTCTTCAGTGCCTTCATATACAGAAACTTCCCTCAAAATTTAATCAAAGCAAAATAACTAATAAGTAGGATAAAACTACTGTTGGTACCTGTTTGGGGTGGTCATTTCTGTCTCAAGTGCTTCTGAGGAAAGAGAGTCCAAATGATTGCTGCTATTCTTATTGAGGTATTCAGGTAGATGACAGCTTGGTTTAAATTATGAAGGCGAAATGAGTTTTGCTTTCCCACCATCAAGCACAAAAGCAGCATCGAGTTAGAGAAACCAGACCTCACCTGCACGAGCAAGGCAGTATTCTACTACCATAACTTTCCCAACATCATAATCACGCTTTAATACTTCTTTTCCTATTACCATCCATGGATGAAGGACTAGAAGGTCTAGTTGTCCTCTCAGCCTCTACAGCTAAAGGTCAGACCTGCAAATCACCTGCTCAGGTGCCACCTAACTGTGAGCGGGCCTCAGTTCCTTCCCCTAGGGTTCTCTGCCTGCCAGGGTCCCAGTGACCTTAGCGCTGGTGAGCCGCATGTTGGCACTGGGCTGTGCGAGCACGGCCCCCACAGTGTTAGTGGGAGTCTGTCCTGCCAGACTCCTAAAGCAGGTCGGCTGCATCAGTGGTCTGAAGTTCAAATCCCATGCCTACCTCAGAGACGTATCTCCTAGGAGTTGTTCCCCCCAGGAGCTCTGAGGAGCTGTTACCGTTTGTGCAGTGCCACATCGCTGAAGGCCCATGGTTAGGGCAGCTGTCGGCAGTGATGGGTCCTTGGGATCCAAATCCTTGTTAGAATGGCGAGCAATATACAGTCCTGGAAATGACTGAATCTCCCTGGGTGTTTTTAAAATGCTAGATTTAATGGTTAAAACTTTAAGTCTTCGGGAAGTCTGGAAGCCAGACATTTTAAAGAATTACATAGGATTTTAAGGGAAAAAAAAAAAGAAGCATAATTGAGTGTTAAAGATAGGAAACAGATTGTTTGCTCTCAACTTTTGTCCCTGCTGGGGTCCCAGCTGAACTCTCAGCCTTCGCATTTCCTCATGTACAAACTAGGAGTGGTACAGCATACTTAACGGGCATTCTTCGAAGCGTCATTCATATTCCTGAAATACTGGGAGCAGCCAAGACAAAGTCATCTAGAAGTACAAGGTCATGGCAGGAGCACCAGAACTGTCTGGCAAGCAGATCTCTGAGGAGACACTCGAGGAAGAAGGATTTTTTTGGAAGGATATGACGGCAAAGCCAGTCCACTGGGATATGGAAGAGGTGACGTAGTTATGTGGAAGAGAGGAAACGTCACATGATTCCTATCCCGTGAGTACGAGCTAGGTTGTCCTAGGCTGACTCTGAGGGACAACAGGCGCATTGGAGGGGGGTGGAGGGAGGGCTAGAGACACAATCTTGCATTCAATATACTCCACAAAAGGATGCAGTGAAAGAGGGTTGAGTGTATGTAATACAGTGTAGTGGATAAACAATAGGTTGTAGATGAGGAGACAAAGGTTTATTATCAAATGCAGTCCATCATCTGGGTCTGAAAGTGAATGCCTCATGCCAGGTGACCCTGCGTGTTGGCAGTGGCGTGAGGGACACGCGTTCCTGAACTTTGTTCATTTTATGTGGACAAGTATCTGTTCGCTTATTGCAGTTACGAAACTAGGTAGCAGAGGCATCAAGGATTAAACAATGAGAATGCAGTATTTTGTTTCTACAGATGGTATTTTCAGCTCAAAATCAATAAATTTTGTTGGGCTGTAGGCTTGAAGGTTAGTCTTCTTTTGCTGTGGCCTGTGTTACATCTCTCCATGAAACACATGCTGCACTTGGATTTCCAGCATGTACAATTATTAATTATTTTTTTTTTTGTAGTGGTACTTGATTTCCAGCGTTGCTGGTGGTTTAAAAAACCCAAAAACTTTATATGCGTATCCTACTCAAGCCTTTCTTTGGTTTGCATGAGGAGAGGATCTGGAGGTCCCCATTGTAATCACTTTTGAGAAGTCTTAAGTGGGGAAATGAACAAAAAGAGGAATTCTGAGGTTTTACAAGAGACTGCAGAGCAGTCTAATCTACAGCATGTGAAAGTGAAAAATCCCTGTGTAAAGTACTAGAAATTGGTAGTGCCATTTGCATTGTTTGCTGTTCTTAAGAGGAATTGAATGGACCTTGTCACAAAGAGCAATGTGCACGTTAAATTTACGATCTGTAGGCGCAACAAGTTAATGTGCCATCTATTACCTTGCTTTGGGTTCTGTTCAGCTTCCATTGGTACATTTGCCTGGAGTGATTTGTTGTTGGGAAATTTGGGATTTTAATCCCTGAAGTAGAAGGACAGGTTGCTGACGCCACCCAGGTTTATTTAAGAAACAAGGAGTGTACAGCTGTTACGCAGCCTGGTAGCCTGAGGTGCCTGGAGGACTTAGTTTCAAAGCTAAGACTTGTGTTTCAAAGCTGACTTGTCTTTGCAGGTTCCCATCCTCATGGACACTACAGCCCACAGCGTGCAACTGTGGGGTTAGGGGCACGCAGATCAAAATGGGTGTGTGCTTGCTTCCTTGTGTATTATGGCACTTGATGGTACCAGTTCCATCCCTTTCCCTCAAGCTGCTGCTCACTTGTGCCTGTAAGCTCTGCAGAGCAGGGACACTCGGCTCTTCTGTGGTTGTTCAGTGCTTGGGTGAGCTGGGTGCCCCTTCTTCATGGGTGCTGAGGTGCCCTGTGTTAGGCCCACGGGAGTACCGGAAGGGCTGAGAGCCAACTAGCTGCTGCTGTCCGGGCACGAGTCCGAAACACAGATCCCCAAGCCCCTGCTGACTGGGGAGCACACCAGGGGTGAGGAGAGTTACAGAAATACCTGCTTCCAGAGGTGCCCAAAGACATGTGCTTAAGATTAATGCATAGGATGGTGCTGAGAATGTCTCCCCCAGCGTCCCAGCCCCTCCAGTCCCGCTGGCTTTCCCTCCCGTCACTGCAGCTGATGAAAAAGCAGTTATTGTGTGCTGTGCAACAGCTGCAGCCGAGAGCGCCTCGCCCGGCAGACGCCTGTGCCGTGCTGTTAAGGCACTTTGCTGGTGCGCAG
This sequence comes from Psophia crepitans, assembly GCA_013399095.1. Lineage (NCBI taxonomy): Eukaryota > Metazoa > Chordata > Aves > Gruiformes > Psophiidae > Psophia > Psophia crepitans. The sequence continues at coordinate 928,405 of VWZZ01001166.1, read as the reverse complement.
TCCTTTCAGGCAGAGGAGGGAAAACAGTTACTGAGTTCCTGGGTGAGTGCTGGATAGCCTGTGGGCTTGGAGGGGTGCAAGCCCCTGCAAGGAGATGGAGCAGGTGCCTAAGTAAAGGCTTGGATTTGGGAATTCCACACAAAGTATCTTGCCTCACCCCAGTGTTAGGATCCACTGCTGTTTGAGGTGCCTTGAGAGATCTAGTAGCGTGTCCAGCTGGTTCCTGTAGCATTCGTCCCTTAGCAGGACAGTGTGGATCCCTTTCTGATGTATTCTGCTTTTCACTTTCAGTACGCACTGAGGCAGGGTGTGTAATTTGGGGCTGTGGATTTAGGCAAAGGCACACTGCAGTGCTCAGCACCGCAACAGCCAGGCCCTTTATTGAATCTGGCCTCACTGCAGCAAGTGTGAGTAATGGTGAGAAAGGCGTGAGAGCAGAATGACTGTACAGGAGGGAGAGCTGCACTTGACTTGCTAGAATGAAAAACATATTTGTAAAGGGATTAGATTATCACTAGGTGCAAGAATGCCATTTAATGAAACAAATGACTGCTCCTTTTCTCAGTGGCAGGAAAAAAAGTGACACATCACAGATAACCAGCAGTGCCCCATCCTACTCTCTGGGTTGCTGCAGAGTTGACGGCTCTGCCGGCTGAGCTGGCCAGGCTGGGGTGGGGAGTGGATCCCAGCGCTGAGGCCTCCCAAGTGCTGAGGCCGCACGCCTCCCTGTATGTACAGCGGGCAGCTGACTGCGGTTCTCATCTGTGGAGCTTGTAGTGAGAGGTGTCCTCTCCTTGAGGTGTCTTCCAGCCTTAATGATTCTATGATTGCTCCGCTACTGGGACAGCAGGGCGGGAGGGAGGATGCACGTGCGAGACACGGGAATGTGGTCTCGTCAAGATGTGTAATTGCTTGTGAGGTACTTGTGATAGAAAAGTCACAAAAAAACTTAATAATAAAAGTTCTATGTCTCTTATTGGATGCTCTTTTATCCCCTATTTGTTGTATTGTATTTCTCCTCTCTGCTGTGCTTTTACTTTCTTTGTCTCCTTTTGATGTCTTCCTCTCTGTAGTTCTACATCCTTGGGTTTTATTCATTTAGTGTTGCTTTTTTACTCATGCATGTCTTTAGTCCTTTAGCTTTCCTAAATACTTTCCCTTTTGTCTCCCTTGTGATCTGCCATAGAGTTTGGCCATCTTCCATGCAATGGAGCAACGTAGCTGAGCTGTGGCTTGACTTAGGCTTGCGTCACCACCCTGAACCAGATTGTGTCTGCAGTCGTCTGGAACTGACTGCATGCCTGAACTGATGAAAGAGGCTATGGAAACGTGGATCTGTGGGGCCTTGGCAAGGTGTCCTCATATACATGTGTGTGCACGTTGACATGTGAGTACATTTGAAATGCCTGTCTGGTCCATCAGCTTAGCTGCCTGGGTGCTCCTTTGGGCTTTGCAGCAGCCACTTGGGGGGAGACCGGAATTGACCCTGAAAAGGGGGGTATGCCTGTGGCCCAGGAATGTGTGATGACAGAGATCCAAAACCCCTCACTTGACCTTTGTATAATTCTTTCCCTTCCAGTGAGTCTCTTTCCCTGCCTGTGACTCATCTTCTAAATGTAGACTGTAAGCCTCTCAGAGGACTGCCTTTCCCTCTGAACAGAATAGCATAAAAAATAGCAACGCTGTTGAATAACCAGTATTATTTTTTAACACAAAAAAACTTGAGGACTGCCTTGCTGTATCTGCTTTTCTGTCAAGGGATTTACCGGTTCCCTGAGAGAATAGCGGAGCAGGTTCTGTCCTGACCTGCAACAAGAAGGTTGTTCAGACAAGAGGCCTCAGGAGTGGCACAACTGCAGTACAGTGGGCAGCAGACGTTACAGTAAAGATAGGTAGGCTCTGACAAAGGCCAGCCAATCTTCCGTAGCACCCATGAACTTCCTCCCCGGTTCTTGACCTGTTTGTAGTCCGCAGCACCCCCGTGGTAACTGCCGTGTGGCTTACCTGGCCATCCAGCAGGAAGTTGCCCGGTCCCTTCAACAGGTTGCCCAACACCTATCTCCTTTCCTCCTGCCTGTACACATGCTGTCCAGCTGCCCAGTCCACTTCTGTTCTGACACTTGGTGACCCTGGTGATCATCCTGTTACCTTCCATCCCTCACTTCAGCTCTTGTTTTGTTGTTGACTTGTAGCCGATCCCTTACGAGAGCTGAACTGGTTCCTTTTCTCTTTGCAGATGCTTTATTGCCTGGTCCTCTGGAAGATGAGAGAGTGAGGATCAGCGGTGTTATCCTGCACACAGTTTGAGAACTGCTTTGTCAGCCAATAGAAGAAAAGAGTGTGGTGTGGCCACAGCAAGCGCACGCTCATTATAACAATTTATAATTGCACTGTGATCCCAAGGAGGAGTGATGTTCAGACCTCCCTCTGATTACCTGTGCTCTTTTCTCTTACTGTAACAACGTTGTTTCTTTGCAACGCACAAGTCTCATGCAGAAATGCCACACAGATTAAAGTAGGTTTACAAATGAAGAAAAAGCTGCTATGGAACAAAAAGAAAATGAAATTATCCCAGCAATTTTGCACTTCCTTGTAATCAAAGTCCTGCCTTTGGCAGTTGTTGTGTAGGATACACCCTCGGTGAGGCCTGTGAGAATTTTCCATGTGTAAAGACCGCAGGAGCTAGCCCTAGCAAATCACACTGTTCTAAAAACAGTGGCCAGTAAGGAATAGGTGGGCTCTCTTGGGGAGGGGGGTGGAAAACAGGGAAGAAAACGTGGTGAGAGCTTGATCCTCTGCGGTGTCACCTTTCACAACTGAGTGGTGACAAACAAAAGAAAAAACAACAGGTGAGCTAAGTTCGGGTGCTGGTGGATGCCTCCTGTTGTGGAACAGAGCAAAATCCAGTGTCCCGCTCCCTTCCATTAGAACTAAGCAACCGCTGCATGATCACGATGAATTTCTAAAAATCAACTGTAAACCAGACTTAGAGGCCAGCCCGTGAGACAGTGACTGGACAAATCTTTCCTTGCAAAGTGTGCGATAGTTTCATGCCTTTCATTGGTGTCAGTGCAGACAGTCTGGTGTTGACTCTGATGAAGTTTGACTCCCACTATGAATTTAATTGTTCTCCAGAAGCAGATTATGAACAGAAACGTTTGATTTCTATTATGTATCTTTGAAAAGCTATTGTGTGTGTATCCGTATATTTAATAACAGGAAATTTAACATTTTTATTAAACTAACAGATAAACTTATCAAAGCACATTTTCATTTAATTTCTTTGGTCTTGTTTCTTCACTTAATTTCTTTAGTGCAAATGAGAGATCATTGGGTGCAATCTCATCTATCTGAGGACACGCAGTTCGTTGCATCACGTTGCTGATGTCATACAGAAGCATCTTGTTTCTAAGCAAGAGCTTTGAGGTTGCAGTAGTCTCTGTAACTGTGTCCACGTGGCACCATAGTCTGATGGGGCCTCAGGGTGCAGCACTGGGTACCACCTGCCTGTTTCATTTGGGGCCGCACCCAATACAAGAGCTTCCCAAACTCTGAAAAACAGTCCCTGCGTGAGGGGCTCACGCTGTGCGAAAGGCAAGCGGGAAAGGTGAGGGAACATGGAGCGGGACGAGGAGCAGGAAACTATTGAGCTTGTAAATCCACTCAGCTGAGAGTGAAGCAGGAGCGGGACCTGGGAAAGGAGGCAGGGTCTGCAGCAGAGTTTGGTTTGGCGGATGAGCTCACAGAGGTCACATCCAGCATCGGTGGCACCTGGAGCGCGAGCAAGGGAGTGGCGAGGGGAACCGGCACGGGGCTGCAGCCTGGCAGCAGCGCTGCGGCGGGGGCAGGAGGGCTGGGGGTGCCTGAAGGCCAGCGCGGGGAGAAGGTGAGGGCTTCGGTACAGCTCGGGGCCCTGCAGCAGGAGCGGCACGACCCGTTTCCCAAGGCAGCGGAGGACGGAAAGGCAGCACGCGAGAAGTGCGCCCGGTGCTGCCTGTCCCGGGCAGCTCGGGCGCGGCTGAGGCTCCGGAAACCTCAGCCAGAGAGGGCTGCTTACGGCCGGCGGTGAGGCCGCTGCCAGACCGCACAGCAGCTCGCTTTCTGCCGAAAGATTGGGGCTCCGGGAGCTGCCCAAGCCCACCTTCAGAAACGGCGGCCCCCTTCGCCTCCTCCGCCGCTGGGCTTCCCTGGCCCCGCGCACCGGGTCACCGTTGGTTTCCCACCTTCCCCGGCCACCCCCGTCCTTCCAGCCCGCTCAGGGCACCTCAGCCGGGAGCTTCTTCGGGGCTTCCGCCTCCCCCCGCCCCCAGGCCGGTGCCCACCGGAGACACCCGGGGC
>VWZZ01001166.1:911162-922464 GCA_013399095.1 Psophia crepitans | reverse complement strand
GCTGGGCCCCGGTCGCGCCGTGGAAGCACGGCAGGGGGTGTTACGGGGGGGGCTGCAAGCACAGCGCCGCCGGGCGAACTTTTCTCCGTGCTCCGGTTCCGAGTGACAGGGCCGCGGGGGGGCTGCCGCCACTGCCGCGGGGGGCGTTGAGTGCCGGCGGGGAGCCGGACCAGGCCGCTCGGCCGAGTGGGCAGGGGGGGTTAAAACCCGCTCCTGGCGAAGGCAGGGGAAGGGAAAGCCCTTCGTCTGGCCGGGAGTTGGCAGGGGGTGTGCCATGGACATAGCAGCAAGCTGTGAGCTTGGGGTGAGATGGTAGCTTTAAAGGCTGCCAGGGGTGTTTCCTTCCCTGCAAGGGAGTAAGAGGGCATCGAGCGCCTGGACTCACTCCGCAGCAGCTCCGAGGTGGCAGACCTGTAGGTACAGCAGCCCCACAGCAGGGAGGTGGGCTCCAGGGCTAACGAACGTGGTTCCCCATAACCCGTGCCAGGGCCGGCACAGAACTCAGTGTATCTGAAGGCATAGTCGGGTGACTGAACATCTGCCCATGTGAGACACCGGTAACCCGGCAGTCCTGCTGGCAGCGTACATCATCCCAGAGCACATCCTGTGTGCACGGGCTTGGCACACGGCAGCAGTGCTTTGGGCAAATTATAGCGTTACGTACAAGCGATCAAGGCCCGTGCCTTACTTCCAGTTAGGGAAATGGTATGCCTGGTAAAGATGTGGTTGGCACAGGAGACTCTGACTTTCTAAGGTTGGTTTTGAATGTATTACTGCAGTTGCCCGCTGGCCTGCGGTGCATCACAGAAGTCGTGGTGGTTACTTTAGCTTGTTCGGCATTGTTTCAAGCAGGGAAGTTTGCAGTGCTTGAGCCAGCCGCCAGCTTATCAGCTGGAACCACAAACAGTAGACAACAGATCTTCCCTTGGTCACATCCTCGAACATCCCATGAACAGAGAACTGTGATGCAAATGTCCCTTGTGAGGAAGCACAGGCGGCAGCAGTCCTTGTGTGGGACCAATGGCTCCTGACTAAAACTATTCTCTCTGCCATGATCATGAAGGCATGGAGGAAGAGGAGCACTGGCAGTACAGCTAAATTCCCTGTGGTTTACTCCCACTCTAAAGTGGGACCGCTGCTGCAGTGTCAAGGAGGATGGAGAAATAGGATGATGGTCCCTACTAACTCGGACCTGAGCATGCACCGTAGAAAGACATGTGGTCGTGATGGGTTAGCTCTTGTACGTCCTCTGCATGCTACCAACGCAAGCAAGATGCTGCTTTACTGGGGCAGCTGCTGCACTCTCCAGCTGAAATGAGGAGAGATTTTCTCAGTCAGAATAAGCAGACTGGTGCTTTGTCCTGAAGTGCGTTGTGGCACCAGCAATAGGCTGGGGAAGCTCTCTTTTCTCTTCTCCTGGAAAGGAGGGTGAAGGCACAGCTGCAGATATATTGGGTCACCTTGAGAATTAGTGAATTACTAAGTCATACTGTGAGAAGTGCATTTCCTCCTCTCCTGGTCTTCTAAAAAACCAATGGGTTTGATGTTAACCAGCTGCTGTGACAATGCATTCTTTCCACTGCACAACTAGAAAGCAACTTTGTGAAAACTTGAAAGCCTTTTCAAGCCCTTTTGTAAGGGCTTCTTACTGCCTTTTAACTCTTCTATAGTCTGAAACTGAGTTGCAAATTCTTTTCTTGTTTTCTTAGTGGGTTTTTGGTTGCACGTATGCAGTTGCTTGTCTCTAATTTGCTGGTATTTAGACAGAGCGGATGTGAGGAGGAGGAGGAGGAACTATGTGAACCAGTAATGTACTCTGAGATAATTAGATTTATACTACTTTAAATAGCAGCTGTTTCAACAAAAAGTTAATTTTTCCATAGTCACACTTATGTGTGAAGGTCCATGTGCAGCTTTTCTGGTTTTCTCCCCCCATGACTCGCATCTGGCTTGGTTCTGGCTGCTGTGCAGCAATGGAGGTTAGGTGGATGTTGTCTTGATAGGGGATTTCTGGGTGCATCTTGTGAGAATACAGTGAAAATTCCTGTGTCAGCTGCTCTGTGCCTTTAGTGTGCCTTATTTGCGAGTTAAGAGTAACAACCCCCTTGCTTGGGAAACAGTTTAGCTAAATAAACCAGAGACTCAACAGGAGCAGAGTGCCAAGGAGTCACTCTGAAATCACCAGGGATACAGCAAAGATGGGGCTATTCCCCTGCCTTCCTCTAGACAGGCAGATCTGTTGGCAGCGCTCGTAGTTGTGATCCGTAACGGTATATCCTTAGGTTGGATGAGAGTGTCCCACTGATGGTGATGGCAGGCAGCCACCTCCCTTCTCTGCCATCGACAGTTGGGTGTATTCTGGAGTGCAGTGTCTGGAGCAGGGAACCGTCTGCTGCTGTCATAGCTCCCGCTTGGAGACTTGCCATATCTCCTATTTTAGGAAGCCGCCTCTCTTTCTGGAAAAAAGATGAAATTGCTTTTCTGCCCCTTCCCTTCAGTAAGTTGGTGAAAATAGTCAAAATCCTATGGTAGCTCAGACTGGAAGGGACCTCAGTAGGCCTCCAGTCCAACCTCCTGCTTGGAGCAGGGTCAGCCGTGGGGACAGACCCGTTTGGTATATGCACATTGTCAGCTCTATATTCAAAATACACTGGCACTACAAGTTGGAGAGATCCAATGCTCTAAAACTTGTAACATCTTGGTCATGTCGGACACTTGAACTTTTCTTTCGTTTTTCCTGGCTTAAAGTTGCAAATATTTTAATGAGAAATATTTTTGTTTCCAGTTAACACGTTACTTCTCTTGCAGCAAGGTGGAAAAAAAGTTTAGTTTGACTGTGGAATTGGCCGTATGACACTCAAAGAAAAGTCCTCTTCTCTTTCAAGCCTCACAGTGGCTTGGAAAAGCATCCCCTTCTTCCCCCAGTGTGTCTGGTGCAAGCATGGCTGAATAAGCCAACGGTTAGTGATTACAAAATGTCTGATAGTGGTGGTGCTTTCTCATGTGGTGAATACAGCTGTACAGTTGTATTGGGGCCAACAAATGTTTGTGAAGATGAGCTTTCCTTAATTAAGCTTCTTGGAGTTTATTCACTAACATGCAAAAATAACTAAATGTGGGCAATTTGCTCTAGATTTCTTAAAAAAGAATCTGTAAGAGGTCATTAATCAGGATGGTGCTCTCAACTGTCTCTAAATTTCTGTAATTTGGTTTAGACAAAAACTCCTTATTCAGTCTTAAACCGTTCTTTTCCTGTGTAAATGTTTAACAATAAATTCTTTCACCAGCAGCAAAGCTGGATGAAGCTCTCTGCCTGTTCTCCTTGGCTCCTTTTACTTTGTGTAGTCAGACCATGTTTAGTCCAGCATCCAAAAATAGCAATTTGCATACCAGCACCACTAAGGGAGGTGTGAAAAATGTGTGTAACTGGGTACCTGAGCAGTGGAGTAGGTACTTATTTGTGTCTTTACGGTCAGGTCGTATAAAAACTAAGAATATGTGGAGTGATTCCCAAACTCTTACTGACTAGGAAGTTGGGGTAATAACAAGCTCTAAATCAGACCTTAACAATAATCTTATTTCATTGGATTTGTAAGGTGCGATGCTTAGATGAAGAGGCAGAAGCAACGAGTTGGATTTTGTGCTTGTAAAAGGTTTGAGTTAGATTCCATCGATGCGACTGTTTCCTGTGGTTCTGGAAAGAACGTTTTCTAAAACACTCTGATCCTTACCAGGTTCTTGGGACAACCTTAATGAAATAAGTTGCATAATAAATGATTTTAATGACAATTAAAGAACTCCATACAAAGGACATTAACTTTAGTGCTGACTAGGTGGTAATTAGTTGATAACTTTGAGCAGCTTTCACAAGCAACATCATTTTTCAAGCTCCTCACCATCAAGTGAAATAGTTGTTACCTGAAGGCCTTTTTGTTTTCTGCAAATAAGTTTTAATCCCTGTTGCACAAAGGAGCGCAATCTTGCTTTGCAGGTGTTTGGCAACGTACAGTGATAGTTGACAGACCACGTCACAAATCCCTGTTGCAGATTAGGACAGCCAAGGTTGTGCAACGTGCGAGGGTATGGTTAGTGGGGAGGCGAAGGGAGCCGCAGCCTCTCCCAGTGCTGCGCGCTCTGCAGGGTGTGGGAGGAGAGGCTCTGCCCTACTCCGTTTTCCCTGTGCCTGAGTCCGTGGCTGGTGTGTGTGGAGCTTTTGGTTATCTTATTCTTTAGCAGGATCACATATTCGGGGATTTATCATCTAAAGCACTTAGGATCCATGGCGAGGGTTTTCTGGTCTTGCACTTAGTTCTGGGCACTACGAAACACTTCTACCCTTTTATGAAATAAAGCAAGGCGCTTGTAAAGTATGTTAAAACCCCAAAAAGTAATGTTAAGAACATGTGAAAATACTGCAGCTTGCTTATAACTCTTGATCGTGACAAGTTAAACTTGCAGCATGTACTGTTTCCCTGTATGGCTGTCTGCTTCTGAAGGGATACTGCGCTGAAATGTGGCTCTGGGAATGGTCTGGTGCAAGTGCCCTAATCTCGTCTGAACTTCCCGAAAGTCCTGTGCTCCACGGTGTATGGTGTTTTCTTTCCCATTTACTGTGTCGTGTTTCCCAGTATCCATCCTAAACTGTCTCTGGTAAAGAAAAAAAAAAAGGCTGTGTTCCTTTAGTTGTCAATCCTGCTCACAGCTTGTAATTTAGAAGCCTTCTGTCAGTGTCTCCCTCCGGCCTGCTCTTTGTTGGATTCAGTGAGCGCTGCTCTCCCAGAGCAGCCCTGGAGAGGTGAGATATCTAACCCTGTTGCTCTAGGCTAAGCAGCTCACGTGGCGTGGTGCTTTGCTCCTTTTTAGACCTTGCAGCTCTTAGTTCTCTGTTTGTTTGTTTTTTTTTACATAGGCTACTGCTACTAATGTACACTAAAATCACTTTTACTTCCTGGACAATATAAAGCAGTCAGCCGTACTCTGCTCTTTTCTACAATTTTGCTGTCCGTCTTCTTGGTTGCTTCTTTTAGGTCTCTTCCTTTGCACGTGATGTTACTGACTGTTAAAAATGCCTGCTTAGTAGGATTGCTCAACACTTACTGCATTAAGTGCTCGTTGCACACTCTGGTCAGAAGAGGAGAGTGAGTGAGCAAGTGCTTACTTAGAGCCAGAAGTTCAGAGTCCCATCCCCGGTTCTGCTGCGTCCCTGCTGATGGGCTTTAACGCTTCACTTCTGGCTTCTGTTGTTACCTCTTGTTAAACATGTACACGCGGCCACCACCAACCTCAGCATCAACCAGACTCATAATCTCCAACTCTAGAGTTTGATTTAGTGTGAACAATTCTATTTTCCTATATTTTTTTTAGAGATGCTTTTCACTTTTCAGGTGAAATTCTGGGTGGAAGTGTTGAATAACGCAGAGCTAATGTCACTGGGGAGTTTGAATCAGAATATGAACAGGCTTTGTCATGTTTGATTGCAGGAACAGAGATGCGTGTGAAGGAGATCTACATGCTGTAGTATGTATGGTCGCTCCACCTACAAAAAAAGCTGATGGTGAGTGGAGGAGCGATGCTGTTTCCATTAAGATGAATGGAACACCCATCTCTAAACAGTCTGAGAGGGAAATGCTCAAACTTATTAGTCCAGGGGATGAATAGCTGTGTTATTTTAAGCTACCCCATCTTCTCAACATTCTGTGTATTTTAATTGGTTACTTAAAACTAAGGAATTTATGCAAGGGTGTAATCTAGAGTAGTATCGTGTTCCAGTTTCTTTATATTGCTTTTTTGGCCGGGGTACTTCCCTCCCCTTTGGGAAGGTTACCCACGAAGTGCCGTGGTGAAAGCAAGGAAAAGGTGTAGAAGCCAGGACCATGGAAGTGTCTCCAGCAAGGAAGTCCAACAGGAGCTGTGCTGGGTAGGTGGGTGAAACGCATTGTTGTTCTTGGTTTTATGTATATTTTCATTCCTAATTCATAGAATTGGGACAACCATCTCTGCTACGGAATGGAAATATCTTTTCCAGTTACTCAAACAGAAATGCCACATGTTATTCTTGAGGCTTGTATATGAACACAAATGTGGGATAAACAGCATAGCTGGTGAGTAAAGTATCTTATGTTGTGTAGGGCTTGCATGGTTTAATCACTTGCCTAATTAGAATTAGGGTTGCAGCTTGTAACTTCAGATGACTTCTGTTGCTCACTTATTGATAGGGTTCAGGACACTTAGGTTCCTACAGTAAAGTAAAGCTCTTTTTGGATTGAGTACATTAATATCTGAATATGATAGAATCAGGGCTATTCCTTCCCCTGTAGTACACTGAATTGCACAAAAGAATTCTACCTTAAATCTGCTATTTTTTGACTCCTGATTATTTAATATCAATGTAGTATTTTTTCCCCCCAAATCTGTGCAACTTCCCAGATTCCTGAAGTCTAGAGTGGTACACCATCACCCACTGGGTGAGTCACCAGCAGAGCTGAAATCCTGATGCACAATATAAGCTTCTCCAGCTAATGCTGGAAAAGAGGTGTACGCGCAACTTCCTACTGAGCTTTTAATTTACTCCCCTGTCCTCAGCAACAGACGGTGACACCTAAAATCGTGGAGTTTAATTGTAGGTTTTGAAAGAAACCTCTTCTGTAGCAGTCCTTAAAACTAGAGATGAGATGTCCAGAAGCTGAGCCTCTGGGTAAATGGTGCCTGTCCCTTTGTTTCTTGCACTTTTTACATTTTTGTCACCCTCCCTGTTCTTTCTTGTGTTTCTGTCATGACTGAGTTCATTGTCCCAAAGAGTTTGGGAACCAGCTGTGTGACTCAGGTTGAGGCATGGTCTGTGTGTATGCAGTACTTGCTGTCTAGTTAACTGTACAGGATTTGGTTTTGGTTGCTTGGGGTTTTTTTCTTATGTTTTTTTTCTACCTTCATTCTATTTTCGCCTCTCAAGTAATTGTGAGCCATGGTGTTCTAGGAGGATGTATTACCTCTGTCATGCCAGTGTCTGAGGGACACCTGCACTTCCACTTCTTGAGGAGCTCTATACTTTCTGGACAAGGAAGAGCAGGAGCGCGGAGCTCAGCTCTAGGGATGTTAGTCACAAAGATTTTTCCAGAGGATTTTCGTGTGTTAGAAGACGACCACTGAAGCAGAAAAGAAGAGCTGTACTGAGAGAAGGGGAATGGGAGGTGTGAGAGAAGCTCAGTGGGGCAAAGGTCTTTGTTGAGGGGAAAAAACTTGTGCAGAGACTAAAGAGCCTGGTCTCCTTCCAAAGTCTCTAATCCCTACTCTTAGAAGCAGAGGTGTGCAAGGGTGTGTGTAGGTATGGAAAGCAGAAAGTAGAGAACCATCTGCAGTCTACTGGTGCTACCCAGCCAGCACTTGCTTATGCTTGCATGCTGGTCTTCTCCATACTCTACTTCACCATCGGATCCTTGTTCCAACAGGTCGCAGTTTCATGGTCCTTGTCTGCATCCAGCCAATCTGTTCCTCCAAAACTCTTCCCTTGTGTCCCTTCTGAAGCCTCTGGTTGACATGTTTCCCATGGGTTTCAGCCCCTCTGCTTCCTTCCCTACGATTCTTATCCTGCCATCAAAGGCATTAGATGTATGAACTCATTATTCACTAATAGTTTTCACGAGTATTTTTTTCTTGGAGAGGTGTATGTGCCCAGCATTCCTGATGTCTGAATCCCATCTGCCACAGGAGCTTAGCGTCTCTGGAGTGTGACTGAATGATTCAGCACAGCTCAGGAGTCGGATGTCTTAACAGGAGAGAGATGCAGCAACCAGCCAGGAGAGGGATAGGGCAGCAAAGGATTGCTGTGCTGCTGGAAGAAGCTGCTACCTGCCTGTAGTTGAGCAAGGGATTAGACTTAGGGTTTCATGGGTTCCTGCCCTCAGATGTTCTGCATGTCCAGCCCAGTGTTTGTTTGGTGTGGCAGAAAGTGTTGTGTGTTCTGATCAACTTAGAGTTGTGCTTAAAGGCAAGTTACCTGTCCTAATACGAACTCTTTACCTCATTCTCCTTGTCCCAGTAGTCCCAATTCCATCTTCAGATGTAGGTCAAAACTTCTGGTGCTCTGTTGGTTTCTAGATTCTGATCTAAGATAATCCATTTTCTGGACTGGTTCTTCACCTTTACTATTTTTTGCCAGCTCTAGTAATGGTCTGGGTGTTCACTCCAACCTCCAGGGCCTCATTCATGTTCCTTTGTGCTGGCATTGGTTTACTGCCCTTTTGAAGTGATGTCAGTTTATAAGTGAGATACTGTCATTCACAAGAAGTCTGAGTATGTGGCTTTCTGATCTAATTGTTTGGTGTGGGGAGAGAAGGTAGATGGAGAGCTCTTCTGCTTTTCTCCTGCTTGTGCTGGCACTGGTGTTTGTCTTGTTCTGCGGTGATGTGGTTAAGGAGTCTGTCCTGCAGAAGATTCATCACTTTTGGCTATTTATGCTCCTTAAACTGTTTTGCTGTGGGTCAAATGAGTTCCAGTGCTGGTGGAACAAAAGGAAAACTCAGCAGTATCAGGAAACTGTATGTTGAGGACACAGTTAAGCCCAGTGGTCAGCTTGAGTTGCTCCAGACCGGGCTGCTGGCAAAAGAATTGCTTCTGCTCTAGTCGCTGGCTGTGAGCTCTCGCTGCTTCCCTTACGTTGCCTCTAGTCGATGCATAGTGGTGGTGGTGTGAGTGAGGTCCGCTCGCTAGATGGCTGACAGCTAACTCTCCAAGAAAGCCCAGCTGCCGGGCTGGTGGGATCAGCTTGTTGAGTTGCCTGAAAAGCAGTTGATGAACAGATGCTGGGGAAGCAGGTAGGAATGGATGGTTGTGCGACATCCTGTAGCTCCGCTGGCTTAACATGAGCCTAAAACTGCAGGAGGAGCCTGTTGTCACTTCTGTTGCTTGGCCCCATCTTGATGGGCTGTTCCAATGTTGTTTTGAGTGGTTCCGTGTGGGTCAAGGTAGGTGACGTGCAGGCAGTCCCCTTGTGGCTGTGTTGAGAGACTTGTTTGTGAGTTGCAGAGTACAATTTTGGAGATCCTTGCTAACAAGTTCTAACAAGCTCCTTTCCTTTTCAAAGACTGGGATAATGGTATTGTATTGAGTTTTCTAGTTATAGAATTATTTTCAAGAAAACATCAGGCCACTCCTTACTCAGGAGTTTTAGAACTCTGTTCTTTCTGTGGGGGCTTATCCTTAGGGGCAGACCACTTAACTTGTGTTTGGCTGTATTTAAAACTCTACTAGACCAGTTAACTTGTATTTGCATGTATTTAAAACTCTAATTCTGGGAGCTGAGATTTTGATGTTTTGGCGTGTTTGAAAATGTGAGGGGGGTGGGAAATCTGTTCATCCGGAAGTCATTTTGACTAAACTTTCTTGGCTTACAAAGGAAGAGGTGGATTTTCAAGCTGCCAGCTATGCGGCATTGTGGTAGGATCTCATCCCAGCTGGATTCCTCACTTCTGCGCTGTTGCTGATTGTGGTTAAAATCACAGTGTAGAAGTTCTGATATGAAACATTGCCTTGCCAACATATGAAAATAATGCATTTATTCAGGGAAATGTTAGTGTGATGTACTGGTTTAGACTGGCTTGTTTCTGTCACTGTTAGTAAGCTTTGGATTGAAGATGTCTTTTATAAACTGAGCTAAATTTTGTCTCCTTGCAGCTTTGCTTCCCCCCCCCAATTTACTTTCAGCACAAATTTTGTACAAAGAGAGGAAGTAAATTTAAGAATATTTTCTCTAAGCACATATTGTTTTAAAATAGTCTGTTCTATAGAAGTTGATACATATTTTCATTTTTAAAGGTTTACTTTTGGGAGAATTAGTAGTATGGCATGCATCTAAGCCAGGGATGCTGATCATCACTTTTAATGCTCATTCGTGTCCTGCATATGGTCTTACTAGTGGCAGATTTTCTGCAGTCTGAAGTTTTGCCCTTATTCCTAAATCTTGGAGCAGTAATGTGGGTGTTTGTTAATTTTTTTTTATTTTTTTTATTCCCTTAAGGTGTCTTGGTAACTTTGATGCAAGCTACTTCCACAATGGCCAATTCAGTGTGAATGAGTTCCTGAAGGCAGTAGTGCGTTTGTTTGCAGGTCGGGTGGGCTGCTGTAGCAGTGACCTGGTCAGACGGTGCTGTGCCCAGGTGGCCTCTGTTGAGAGTGCTGATGTCTGTGTACGTGTCCTGCTGCTTTTGGGACAGCAGGGTTTTGGTGAGGTGGCACTGACTGTCCGACCCTGCTGTAGGAAAGGTTTGTGGGACTCAAAGGAGAGCAGCAGAAAGCAGAATTGCTGGAACAGTTTCCGCTGGCAGTGGGGAAGCTTCGTGCTGTTTTGAGGAGGTGTCTTGAGAAAGAGGGTAGCAGGACCTGGGGATGTCGTCTGTTCTGGAGGGGTTTTTCTGACCAGTGGACTAAAGGTACTAAGATCAGTCTGTGCTGGGGTGGAAAGAGCAACCTCCTTTGGTCTTCAAGTGTCTGACTTTTAAAGGAAGGTCTTCTCTTGGACCGGAGAGAAAAGTCCAATAGCAGGCCCCCAGTCCCACTCAGAGGAGCAACGGGAGCACTACTGGAAACCTTTTCTGTTGTTTGTTCCTCTAGTGGAAGCTGTAAACCTTTCTAAATCGAAAAGTCCTCAAGAGGTTGGGTGAGGAGAGCTGCAAGGATGAAGTGCTGAAAAGGGGAGAGAACTGCAAATATAAAAAGAGGGGTGGGCCAGGAGGTTCATAAGGTCAAACAGGGAGTTGGAGGGGTGCAATGTATTGTGGGTGCTGCTTTCCAGAGCATCCAGGCAGTTGGTGGGTGCTGTTCTCCCTTTGCAGCATCATATTACTGGACAGAGGATGTTGCTGGAAACTCCTCTGAGCTTCGTTTTTTTCTGAGCCAGGCTGGTCAGCTTGATTGGGATGAGCTGAAGAGTCCTGTCACCACTTGAGTGGAGGGCTCTAAATGAAAGGGGCATTAGGGAGATTGCAGTGAAGACCTTGGAAGGAGGTTGTGGTGGAGCTTGATGGGGGGGGCATTCTTGGTGTCAGTATACACGGAAGTCTCCACCTTACCAGGAACGGGGTACGTGCTGAGGACATGGCGAATAGTGCCGTGTCTGTGCCAGCACTGCCTGGCGCAGCCAGGGCTCAGCAGGACCTGCAGTTCGTGTGGGGCCGGGGCTGGCCAGGGGCCCTCCCTGCTGCTAGTGTGCGTCCCGCCGCCCGGGCACGGGGCAGGGAGCAGGCAGGGCTCCTGGCAGCGGGCCAAGGGTGAGCGCTGTGCGGGACCCTCTGTGACCCATCGGGGGAGA
>VWZZ01001166.1:866698-906755 GCA_013399095.1 Psophia crepitans | reverse complement strand
TGGAGAGTGTTGGGGCTGGTGGAATTTGAATTTATAAGAGGTCAGTGGGGGAACTTACCGGTAAGCTTGAATGTGTTAACATTCAGATCCATGTGGCTATTGCAAAACTGAAAGGATCCACAGATCCAAAGGGCTGAAAAATCCCCATTATTCTTTAAAATTAATTTTAAAAAGCCTTAGTTTCTGGAACTCTTCTAATTTTTAGATTTTTTTTTTAGCTGTTGAAACAGTCACATAGCAGAAATGTGTCTTAACAGTTGTCAGTTAGACACAAGAACTTTTAAAAAGATCTCCAAGAATGGAAATGGCTTTGGGAAGGATTAGATGTTTTATTAGCTTTGTAGGCTTTTCAGAGTTTTTCACACAAATTTAGCAAGGAAACCAAGCTGCTTCATATTCCAATAGAAAATCAAGAGGTCAGAAAAGCCCTGTACAGTGTTTTATAACTTTCCTGACACACACAGTGCAGGGCAGGTGTGTTTGCAGGTGGATGTATAGATAGACTTTTTTCTCTTCCTGTGTAAAACCTGACTCTTTCTTGGAAGATGCAGCTTTAAAAAGGGTGACTTCTGTGGGTGATACGCTGGTGCAGAGAATGGGAAGGTGACAGCGCTGGGTTGTTAGGTATCTTGTAACACGTTTGAATATGGCTTGGGCTCTTAAATGACAGATTCTGGGAGAGCCCTTGCAGCTATTGCATCACTTGCCAAAAATAGCATCTTTACTGCATAAGGCGGCCTGTCTGCAGTGTGGATAGGCTTGAGAAATGAGTGCTTCTTTTGAATGATGTTCAGTCATTTTTGCTTCTCAGCTAAGCAGGTTTTTAATATAAATTTTGAGTTAGAATGAAGACGAAAGGTTTTATTTTCTGTCTCTGGGGGTGGGGTGAGTTTGGAAGTAGCAGTGTCCACAGTTCTGTCTGCAGCATGATTCTAAAAATACATTTTTAAGCTTACTGAAATTACAGTTTAAAGACACTGATAAATGTGTCCTTATATTGTAATTGTCTGGGGAAGGGAAGGAAAAAAATTGCTTTGTGCAGCATGAGGTAGTCTGCTATTCTCATCAATCACTTAAAATTTAGGAATGTGGGTTTTTTTAATTGCAGTTATACACTGCAAGCAAAGTATAATGCTAATCTAAGTTCTCATTAAAAACCACCACAAAACCCAAATCCTTTCCCTCGAAAATAGAATGTATGTTCTACAGTGGTTTTTTCCCTTCTCTTATTCCAAAATCTTAGTCGAGATGTACCAGCAAGGGAGTGTGTTTGTATTCCAGTGGTGTTGCTGAACCAGACAGGTCTGCAGCGCAGCATTTTATTTTTAGACTCTAGGTTGCCATTTTTATCCTGTAAAAAATATTCATCATCGTCTGGGTGACAGGCCATCAGTTTTTATAAATGTGTCAGACCACGTTTTTTCCACCTCTCTCTCTCTACTTCTCCTTTTATGTCCTGCTGTATACATTTCTTTTTGGGGGGGAAAGGGGGAACTGATTTTAATTCATGCATTAGATTTTTCAATTCACAGATCTTTAGCGTCACACGGCTCATTCATCTCCTGTGCTCGGCTGCTTACGCAGCTTTGCTTATTGTCTGCAATGGGTGAACTGTTCTGGTGCATAGAGCTGGAGGCATCGGCAGGGGTGAAACAGGTTTGCTGCCGGACCGATTGCCTCAGCTGCCCTCTCTCGCTGCTCGCCCCTAAAATACTCTGCTGTGACAGCGCTATTGAGAAATGGTTTCGTGTATGGTTTTGGGGAACTCGTCAGGTATAAAATTACTTCCTGCAGAAGCTATTGAAGATCTCTCTGCAATAAATCTATATAGGTCAGCTGCCTTCTAAAAATAGAAGTGGGGAGATCTCTTTTGGTCTGGGACACTGA
The DNA here is from genome assembly GCA_013399095.1 of Psophia crepitans. NCBI lineage: Eukaryota > Metazoa > Chordata > Aves > Gruiformes > Psophiidae > Psophia > Psophia crepitans. Next base: position 904,868 of record VWZZ01001166.1, on the reverse strand, counting down.
GAAGTGGTTGGTGCGTGGCAGTAGGGCCTCCGAGCAAAGCAGTTTTAGGATGTTGAGGCAGTAACTCCCGTTAAGTGTGAATCTATAGCACAAACAACTTCTCATGGCAGGAGTGCCACAAGCTACAGCGGGTGCTGGACTTCTGAGCCTCCGTAGTGCAGCTGCCCGGTACCTGTGCAGAGGGGCTGAGGCTTTCATAAGGAGTTGCTCCTTGACTCCTTGAAGAGCCATCTAGGTTGGCAGGGACTGCTGTTACCAGAGCAACTGGTGCAGTCTCTTGCTGGCCCCTTCCTTTTTCCCCTGAATCCAAACATGGGGCTCTTGCTGTAGCAGTGGCAGGGGCTTGCCTTTGAGTGAGTCAGCCGCTTCCACTGCTGTGGGGAGGAGTTGTTGCTTCCCAGAGGTGACAACCAGGAGCAACTTGCTGCTGGAAGTGAGCTAGCCTGTGGCCGGAGGGGGACCAGCCTGAAGGGTGATGGGTTTTATGACAGTCTAGCTGTGTAATTAGGTTTTATCGGGGTGATGGGAGATGTAGTATCTCAAATGCTGACGGAGGACTGAGATAAGCAAGTGAAAGTGGTGCAAATATCCATATCAGTAGTTGAAGGTCTGAGTCAACTCTGTCCTGATTAGTTTTGATTTATTTGTATCTTAAACTTCTGAAGTCTTGCTAGCATTAGTACCCAAGATGGCTTTTTGGGACAGGGCCAAACCTAAGTCTTCTGGTAAGTAATGGTAGGTATTCACAAATGTGAGAGCAATAAAATGATTAGGATGGTTAATTACTGCTACTTTTTGGGTTAGGGGAGGAGATTCAGTATACTTAGACTTGAATATACACACATATTAAGCCTTCTTTAAGGGGGGAAATGGATTGGATTTTGATCTTATTTGGAGAGGTACTGTAGGTTGAGGTCTTACTGAGGAGGGTTCTCGCGTACAATCGTATACCTCTTGTGTATGGGAATATTATCCTGAGCATGTGGTGTGACTTGACTAGTAACCTCCCCAAGTGTATTTAATGAAAAAGCTTATCAAAAGTAACTTTATCAGTTGTGTTTCTGCTGCACGAGGTAATGTAGCAATATGGCTTTCTCAGGGTTAAAACTTGTTTTTCCTTCTACACAGATGGGTAACTGTCCTGATTTATAACATTCATTCCCAAAATAGAATTTTTTCATTTTTGCATGTTAGGGTTTGTAAGCTCTAGGAAAGTGGTCTTCTAGGAGGGAGGAAGTACAGTGGTAAATGGTATTCCAGAAGAAATGAAGTAACCCATGTATTTCAGATAATCGATCTGGTTTTACTGAGGGGAGTTTGAAACCGTGTTGTAAATAAGAGGTTAAGGATGGGAGGCTGGACCTAAAATGGTTTACTGTTGTGACAGGTAATGATATTTGGGTTGGATAAATGTTACAGGAGAAAGCAGGTAAGACAGAAACATGTTAGTGACTGCGTGAAGGGAGCACGGGCCTGGCGTGACATGGTTGGTCAGACCCGGGAGTGGAAAGGCTTCTCCACATGCGGGGCTGCTCCTGTGCAGCCGCATGTCTGCCTTCAGCAGGAAGGTGCCAAGGTCATCCATACAGACCTCGGTTAGCTAGTAAGCCCTGTTCTGCCCCAAAAAAAGGCAAGGAGCGCAGTGTGGGTAGATGCTCCCAGCCTGTGCCTAACTGGGATATTGGTACCAGTCTGGGAGCAAGCAGAGTGAACCAGCCTGGCTCCCACCAGGGGCTGTGATGGCTATCCGCTTTCCTTCCCAGGGGCTGTGTTGCAAGGAGGTTTATTGCTTGGGTGAATGTGTGAGTCCAAGGTGTTCCTCAGCTCTCCGAGAGGCTGAAACGCTCCATGTAGAGGCACCCAGTGATTCTGTGGGACGTGACTTGGGCCTGAATGGGCTCGTGAGCTGAAAGCTGGCAGGTTACGCTATGTGACGATATACCTGTGATCGTATCTGTAGCTTTCTTCTCAGAGACCATCTACCTGTCTTTCCCAGAAAATGTTGGGAAATCACTTGGGCACGGTGGTCCTTGTTACAGACTTAGATGCGGCAAGTGTTTATTATCTTTGGCACAAGGCGGGGCGGGGAAGGAGTGCCAGAGCAGTTCTGTAGCATGGGGGTCACTGGAGCTGGAAGTTAAGAAGAAAAATCGTTTCTACAGTGTCAGTTTTCTTAGTCTTTCTGTGCCTCCCAGTTTGCCTATTTTTGGTGTATTGTTGATGCACTGAACTTCTACTCTGTAACTTGCATTTGAAATAAAGATTTTAATTCTGGAGATAAGGAAAAAGAATGATTTTTTTCTAATAGATGGAATATATTTAGATAATTTTGGTATTTTAAATGTACTTAAATTTTTAATTAATTTGCTATCTGCAAACCTGTAGCCCAAAGAGATTCTGCTAGAGGATCCCATCAAAGGGTTGCCTGAATGTCTAATCTTATAGACTTTGTTATATCTGTTAGATTTACCTGTTTAATAAGTATACAAAATAACTTGAAAATTTACAACTTCAATTTAAAGGACAGAGAAAGTTAAACAAAATGATCAGCCTCATTGCTTACCATGATGAGGAGATGGTGGAGAAAGCACCAAATCCCAAACAGATCAGTTTAAAAAAGAGCGGAAGGAGACGATGTCTCGTGCAGGATGGAGTTCAGCTATGTAGCTTCCTGTTACAGTCTGTATTAGATGCTAAAGGTTTACATGGATTTAAAAAACTGTAAAAGATCTGATAGCTCTTTGTGGAGACAGAAAGAGTATCCTAGAGAGGTATCACCACATGCTTGGTGGCTTCTTAAATTCTCCCCTCAGTACCTATTACTGACTACTGCCAGAGATCAAGTCTTGGGTTAGCAGGATCTCTGTTCTGAGTGGAAGGTCTGATCTTGTGATTAAACTACTACACTGTGAAAGAGCCTGTCTACACTATAGTTTTTTCCCCTTGCTTCAGATACGGATAATTGGACATGTGCAAGTGGAGGGAGCAGGTGAATGATGCTATGTTTTTATTAAGTTAGATAGGTTTCTTTTCTAATGACCTGATACGTTGCACTGTGCCTGTACTGAATGATGCATTATGCTTGAAATGTACCTAAACCTTCGTTTAAAGATTTCTTCAAGACTTTGTTTTGTATAATTCTAAATAGTTCAGGTCCTAGCCATGAAGCTGTGAAAAGTCAACCAGTGTTTCAAAGGTGTAGCAAAAAGGTTGTGTTTAGCACTGCATTCTGGGGTCTCTTGACATGTATAGCAAAAAAAAATTACGGAATTTCATGCTCATAGTCGGACCCTAAAAAGCCATTACAAGGTGCTGTTACTTCTTTTCATGCCCCAAATATTTTTGGAGACTGGTGTCCTCACTTTTTTTGGATATGGAGGTGCTTGAGTAAGATAAGCCTCTCTTTCATGAGGAGATGAGCAGAGATGCTCTGGAAATNAGATGGGGGGGGGGGAATGGAGAATTTCTCTGATGCCCTCTGACAATCTGAGGAAGCCTAGAAGCATGCAATTAATAGAAAGTATCAAAACCAACCAACACATTACAATCAGGCTCATTTTCCTTCTGATCCATTAAATGGTTAGTAACGAACAGAATCTTGTTGCAAGCTTGTAGTTCTGTTTCCAGAGTTGTGTTTGTCTTGTTCTGCACCACCATCTTGCATCTCAGAGCTCTTCGAGCAGGTCAGGTTCCTTACACTTGCTGTACTTTGCAGAGTCAGAAATAATTTTTTTTCACCTTTGAGATATCCTAATTTCTAGTCTTAATTGTGACCAACTTGTATTTTCTTCCCAACGTTAACCTGAGCTTTGCCTTTCCTGGTAGTTACACTTCATGAGCTTATGAAGAGCAAATCAAAACCTTTTAAACTCATCTCCCAACACAGGTAACTCTTAATCATCTTAGCAGCCCTTTTTTTTGCAGCTGGTCCCATTTAAGTTACTTAATGTATTATTGCTTTCTATTACTGTGGGAAGCACCTCAGTGGATGCAGTCAGGTTTATATAAGTTGTCTTTATAGCTTCATCAGAATGACAGCTTATAGTCCACTTCATAGTCAGCCACTGCACCCCAGGTACCTTTCTTCCATTGCGTACAATGGTCACTTCACCTCTAAGCAAAGTTAGTCTCAGGTGTGTGTCTTGACATCTGGTACTGCCATGTCACCACGTAATATCTGGCACATAAAAATTATGTTTTTATTACTCGGGTGTATTAAACAATCTAATTCTTTGTGGTGTGATGCTGTGATCCTTTTCAGTAGCTGGATTGTCTGTGAAGTTTGTAAAGCATTCCCTTCTTTGCACGCTGGACACTAACAGCACTGAGCAGGGTTTGTACTGAGATAGATCCCTGAGCGAGTGTAACTAGTAATTTACTTTTATCCTGATAAATTTCCTTTTTTTGGTCTGAACCGTTGTAGACACCTCCCAGGGTAGCTCCTGATGGTATTCTAAGATTCTCACGCTTGGTCCCAGACACCTTCATGGTCTTGCCTAGTAGATCTGGAGCATTATTGTTGTCTAAACTGATCATGCTTTTAAGAAGTTTGGCACAGTTTGCCTTTTGATGAGAAATGGATCTAGGGTTGCATTTTTATCCCAATGTCCACTTTTTTCTATGCTTGTGATTATTCTGAGACCTTGCATAGCTTTGACTTGAAATGACTATGCCCATAGCTTGCCAAGATCACTTGTTAAGTCTTTTCTCAGGTGCTGGGTTTTTTTGCCACATCACTGACTTTGTTTTTCTGCCTATTACAAATCTATAGTGAAAGAGGAAAAAAAAAATTCAAGTTTCTTTGAATGACTTGTTATGTAGAGCCTTCTTTCTGCTTTGCAGGCTCCAAACCCAGACATCATTCTACTGGCTGCTTAGTTCGTTCTTAGAAAAGCAACTTACCTATGCACATTTCCGGTGGCAAACATGCTAAAAGCCTTCTGATGGTGCCAGTCCCAACCTATCTGGTCTTCAAACCTCTGCTGTTGTATTCACCCTCTCCTAGAGGCAGGAAGAACCAGAAATGGTAATTTGAACAATCTACATGCATGTGCTTTCTTGGCCTGGTCATGCTTGTGGTGACAGTCGGCATCTGTCCTGTGTTTCACAATTACAAACAAATGAGAGCTTGTTTTTGCTGAATATTTATACTATGCAGTCACTCTTTTGGTAGTACCTTAGAATCATAGAACCTTTAAGGTTGGAAAAGACCTATAAAATCATCAAGTCCAACTGTCATCCCAACACCACCATGTCTACTAAACCATGTCCCGAAGTGCCACATCTGCATGCTTTATGAGCACCTCCAGGGACGGTGACTCCACCACCTCTCTGGGGAGCCTCTTCCAATGTCTGACCACTCTTTTGGTAGAGAAATTTTTACTAATGTCCAATCTAAATGTCCCTGGAGCAATTTGAGGCTGTTTCTTCTTGTCTTACTGAGCACAAGGCAGCTGTAGCTTTTATGTGTGCTTAACTCAAGTCTGTTTAAGACTTGAGCAGGTAATCTGAACAGCTGCCTTCCTATTGCAGAAACCAAGTTCAGAGCACTCTTGGGTTCACCTGACATTTTCTGGATCAAGAGCAAAGTTCTTAAATCTGTAGCAGGATGGGATAGAGGCTTCTGAATGCAGGAGACGGGGCAACAGAGTTCCCCCTCTCCTCACAGACTCCCATATCCATAGCACAGCAGCCCATGACTAAACAGGAGAAGACAACCTCATGGCAAAGATTTGAGTGTGGGTGGGTAAAAGAAGCCAGGCTAGAGCTGGGAGAGTTCACACAGAGGCAGTTGGAGCTGATATTGCATAACCATTGCCCATGACTTTAATGAACTCTTCCTTATGGTTTTCTTGTTGGGATTTCTAGATGGGTTCTAGCTCTCGGATCTAAAGAAACTTTGAGAGGGCAGTGTCCAAAACCCTGTCTTGCTGTAGTTTTGGATGAAATGGGAGCTTGTCAGTGCTGTGATATTTATAGAATATTTTTCTACCCACAATCCTAGCTCCTAGACACAAGTTGTTACCAAGTGTTTGGTTCTGGGAATTGAACCTTTTTCTGTAGCCTGTCTTTTCAAAGCCTGGCCGTTAGGTGTTAGCTCCTTTGTGCAGAAAAAACCCTTCATATGCAAAAATCCCCAACAGAATTTCTAGGATTTCAGCTCAGGTACAAGATGATCATTCTGACGAGACTTCCTATTTGGGCAAGTTAAATTGAGAATAGAAGGGAAGTTTGTCGTATTTTTGCCCTGAATTTTCTTTTTTTATTTAATAAAAATGCAGGGAGTTACTGCTGTCTTATTAACTTGCAGCCGGCATGCTTATCTTCTTTGTTCTTCGTTAAATATGAGCTGGCATGTGTTAGACTGCGTTAGCATTCACTCTTTGGGACTTCAGTGGTTTCTAAATTTGGCATTGCTAAGCCGGTGCCCTGTTTGCTTGAATCAATTGGGGCTGCTATTTTTAGCAACAAAAGGGAATTGAAATAGCAATTTTCTTTCCGTGTAATAGATCCCCAAGAGGAATACTGATGCAAGCTCTCTGTCATCCCATATTCTCCCCCTCCCCAAAAGCACTCAGACGAAAGGCAGCTGTCACGGTTTGCGGCTGTATTAATCTTTAATCAATCGAGTGTTTTCTGCATTCAGGTGTTCAGGGAAAAAAAGGGTCACGACGAGGATCTGCCTAGAATAACTAAGCGCTCGTGCATGGTCTGTGCAGTCAGAATTGGTGGGTAACGGCAGGGATAGACAGAGCAGCTAAAAATAGTGTTTGCTTCCAGTGTTTCTCCGGTCTATTTTTGATGCTTGATTTTGATAAGGTTGATTGGGCTCTTACTAAAAATAGCTGTTCCTAGCAAGCTAAGGACAAAAAGTAGAATATTTTTAACCAGCACAGGCTAAAGTACTTCTGTTGGCTGGAGATAATCTAGAAGCTTGGTATTGGTCAAATGCCAGTGATTTATATAAATCTGTAATAAATGAAGCACTGCTTGATGCCAAGCAGGGATAGTCTTTTCTCCCCTTGCCAGCTTTTGTTTTCCCCAGGAGCTGTCATATTCTTAATATAGCCTCCGTGTTTCGTAGCAGAAGAATCTCGAGTCTTCAGTTATTTATGTGTTGTACTTTAAACCTCTGCTAAGGTTAGCTGTGCTATGAAGTTTCTCTCAACTGTATTGCTTCAAGACATGCTAGGTTCCTCGTTTGTTCTTTATGTTGATGTCTGCTACAGCTGGGTTGTGTGGCAGACCCTCGCTCATATCTGGATTCAGTCTTGCAGGACAGGGATGGCTCTTCTGTGGGAATGGAGGATGTAGCTGAGACTAGCTCTGCAGTGGCCATTTTAACAACAAATTTGAATACCTCTCGGGATCAGAGATGTAGCTGAGCTGCCTTCCTCAAGCTCTGTTTGTTAGCTTAATTTTTTGGCAGGAAGAGTATAGATATTCCCCGATTGCTGGACCCACGTCCTTCTAGGGGGAATGACATCGTTAGTGGCTTGAGTTCTCCATCCTAGGTAATGACGTGCATGAGTGCATCTGCGGTACTTCGAAAGATTGCCTAAAAACTTACACTTTTCTTAATGAAAACAGGGAAATGGCTGAACTGAAATGAATTTGCAGTTTGAAGAGGCTAGTAGAGAACATGCGTAATAGTAGTTAGCTTCATTGTACAGCTAGTCAAAGCAGTGCAAGGAGTATGCCTGGTGCTGTTTGCTGCCAGCCACATGGATAAAAGTATTCCATGCTTTATCTCCATTAGGCATCTCAGAAGCTTATTTTGCCATGGAAAACGTGTGTTTGTATCTGAAGGCAGGCTTTATCTCTTTAAGCTTTGTCTTCACTGTAGTCTAACCTTGAATTGGGAAGTCACGAATCTATAATCTTGTTTCAGTGTGATTGCTCTGCAGAACTGCAGTAGAATTTTCTATGCTTGCTGTTGCTCCCTCTCTCTGTGTCAATGCTGGTCCTTGTTCCCGTCGTGAGAAGAGATGATGCTTTACTGCACCATTCTTTGCCTTCATTTTAAGATGTCCTGGCTGCTTGAAAAGCAGATAAAAGTGTTCTTTCTGGGCCTTGAATATTCACTTCATTGACAAAACAGACTGTCTTGGTCTGCTTGGTGCTGATTTTGCCTGGCTGTAGCGTGGTAGCCCCCTTTTTAACAGCAGGTAATGTTTATCCAGTGTATCTCTTAGAAGGTGGTGGATGTTTTCTAGGTGCCCTCTTGTTTGGGAAGGCAGTGGCTCTTACTTCTTACAAGCAGAAAGAACATGTGAGCTCCCCACACTGTTGGTGGTACCTTATCCTGTGCGCGTGTAGCAATGGGATTTCTGAGGGATGTAGGCGCTCTTGAAGCATTTGCGTCTTCACCCCCTGCAAGCCTTCTGGAGAAGACTCTACATTCTTAGCCCCTAAAATCATGTACCACTGGGCATATTAATCTTTTAAAGTCACAGACTGGTTACACAGTGTGTTTCATAGGCTTGGTCTATGTTGTCGGGTGTTTTTAATAACAGGAAAGCTGTTCCCTTTTAGCATAAGACCACGCATCTCGCTGACTGCTGAGTTCATTTAACTTTGCGCTGTGTCTGTCAAGGGTTGCTTTGACTTTGGTACTGGATGGGAAATGGTGCCAATGCTTATCGACTGTGTCATTTCTGTTGTATATGTGACAAAAGCTGTGAAACACCACGTGAAACATTAGGAGGTGAAGTGGCTAGGCTATATTAAGGTTTAGAGAATTAGGGAGTTGTATCTATCAACAACTAGTCCAGTTGTAGAGGCTGTGGTGGATTCTGGTGTAGCTGAATCTTTAAATTGAAGAGATCATTGTACGAAGTCAAAGATGTATAAGTAAACTCAAAGCAGGAGTTGGAAAGGTTAGGGTTGTTTGGTGGTTTGGGTGGTTTTTTCCCTCTCCACACCATATTAAGAAGCAGAATTCTGTCACAGTCTTTACAGCAAAGATACTATACTCTTCTAAGGTGGAGATTTTGGTGATTTATGGAAATGATTGCTTGATGTGTTAAAAGATAGTGCTGTAATGAAAAATATAACTGCTGATCTGAGTTCTTGTGCCGATGACTTGTATACATGCAGTGGCAGTTGAAATGTCTAAAGTCTACATATGGCATACCTCTTGTGAGACCCCACCTGGAGTACTGCGTCCAGCTCTGGGCTCCTCAGCACGAGAAAGACACGGAGCTGCTGGAAGGAGTCCAGAGGAGGGCCACAAAGTTGATCAGAGGGCTGGAGCACCTCTGCTATGAGGATACTCTGAGAGAGTTGGGCTTGTTCAGCCTGGAGAAGAGAAGGCTCCAGGGAGACCTTATAGCAGCCTTCCAGTACCTAAAGGGGACCTATAGGACCTACATTTATTAAGAATGAGCTGTTTCCAGAGTATGTCGTGTTACTGAATACCTTTTCCTTATTTTTCTTCCGCTTTTCCTCTACAGCCCCAAAAATCAGGGAAAGATGGATGTTGACTTCTTTGCCTAAAATCAGCCAGTGCTTCCATGCAAACTTCCATTCAGGCAAACCTCAAGTTGCGTCAGGACAGGTTCAGATTGGATATTAGGAAGAACTTCTTCACAGAAAGAGTAGTGAGGCATTGGAACGGTCTGCCCATAGAGGTGGTTGAGTCGTCGTCCCTGGAGATCTTCAAAAAACGCATAGATGCGGCACTCCAGGACATGGTCTGGTAGGCACGGTGGTGTTAGGTTGATGGTTGGACTTGATGATCTCAGAGGTCCTTTCCAACCTTAGTGATTCTATGATTCTGTTTGGTGGGCTCACATAAGCTGCCTGGGCACTCTTCTCACTGCTCTTCTGGAGACAGCAGATGGCTGAAGTGGGAAGCTACTACAGTTAGTCTGACTACTGAGTAAATGTGTATAATCACACTTATGAGCTGGTGCAGCTTTCTTGTGCAGACAATAACTTAATTCCTACCCTACTTGCTTTGCCTTCTTTAAGCTCTGCCAACTGCAGTCAGTTTGTATCTTTGGAAGGCGGTCTGTAGACGAAACAGAATTTAAAAGCTTAATCCATCCTTGGAATTAAACTAGCTTCGGCACATCAAATGATGGTGAAGATTTAGTTAAACTGGCACAACTTTGGAGTGGTTAAAACTGCAACACTTGGCTTTGGGGTGGAAACTAGCTATGAATGTAATCAATATGAAAATTGTAAGTGCTTTGCTAGTGCACGAGTCTCACCAAAGCCTCTCTTCTTTATCACTGTCCCCTTCCTCATAGCATATACACTTCAGGTAATCCAGAATGTGGAGGAAGATCGGGTAGCTAAATCTTAACTTCTGTGACGTTGGGCCAATTAGTTGCCTTTACCACACCTCTTTTCCTTGCCTTTGCAGCACAAGGTCTAAGTATTGCTCCCTGCTCTGGCAACCAGCTGCCTGGGCAGCCTTTCTGACTCACCAGACTGCTCACTGGGATCCCATAAATGGGGGTAACTGCAGCTGCCTGGATGACCTGGGCACTACTGGTCAGCGGCAGGACTTGTGTTAGTGCATGTTTCCCCTTCACGGTCCTCTGGTGCCCACCTCGGCAGCCTCTGCGCCAGTGCAGCTGTTGATGGGAAATCCATTTGCTTAGAATGGTTCAGAGCTGAGCCAGACAGCTTCTCTTGAAGGGCCTTAGGAGGAGAAGCATGGCTTGAAAAAAGGTGGGATTTAGGTTGTACGTTTGAACGCCGTCCTTGTACTGTGTGTGTTCTTCGGGGTGGTGTTGGAGCACGGAGCAGGAGACAAAGTTATCCATCTCAAAGTGGAGCTGCTAATAAAATGAGGGTGTTAGTGCCTTCTTATGAGAAGAGGATTTCCCTTGTTGTGAAGAAAAACCAGCTGCGTACTTTATGCTGATGCCTCTGCCTTTACCTGCAGCAGAAGCAAAGCGCTGTGTATAAGCTAGGTGCCTGTTCATGTAGGTGATGGCTCAAGCACTTTTTTTTCTCCCCCGGTTGGATTTTGTAACATTTTTCATCATTTATCTGTATCAGATTTGTTTAAATTTCTCAAGTTTTGTTCTACAGGGTACTTTAACCTCTGGACTACAGGTTATTTTAATTTGAAGTAGGGCCTAAAAAGGGAGGAGCTGTCTTGTTATTTGTACTTCATTTAAAAATCCCTGATCTTCAGCTACTTAAGTCTCATGCTCTAGCCGATTCTATTACACTTTACCTAAGCAATGGATTCAATAAATGAGGTAAATATCCTTGACTGAAATTGTACTTGCACTTTACTAAGCCTTTAAAATGCTACAGATGCTTTTTGGAGCCCCTGCCTGATGGAGCATGCACTCTCAGCTGTAGTTGCTAGAAGCTGAACAACTCCGTGTCAGAAAACAGTATTTTAAAATGCTGAGCTTGTTATCTGGGAATAAAACCATTAAGCCCATGAATTTTGAGTTGGAAGGAGGAGAAATGATCTATAAGCGCTGCAGGGAATGGCTGTTCTTTAGGTACCTCCCTTCCTGTAATGAAGGAAACAACCCCTTCCACAAGAGTCACTGAAGTTGAATGTTTTCCAGATTGGTCAACTTAGAACATGGCCAGCTACTGTCGTAAGCCTAACGGGGGGTGGTGCTGGTACAGGTTTTCACTGTGCTCTTGTTTGCTTCATTGTTTTGCAATAATGAATTGTGTGATAATGCATAATGTGAAACCCAAGATCAGCAAGGCTGAAACTGAAGCTTGAACTAATCCTGCGGGACTGTAATGCTGTATGGCTGAATGGGTGACAGTATTGGTACGAGTTTGGTTGCAGGCAAGTGGACTCTTGGGGAACGTATTCTTGATTGTTTTTTTTTCCCCAAAGTCTGCTTTTTTCATCATATGGACCCTTGCTCGACCTTTCTATATGTGGATTTGTCTCTAGCAAAACCGTTACGCTTCCCTAATTGTGGCTGGATAGGAAGTGGCAAAACAGTGTGACACAGACACTTGGCGCTCTCAAAATTCTGTGGAGCTGACAGGGCGGCAGCTAGAACTCTGCTTACTAACCGGAGCATCCTGCATGTGCAGTATGTGTTAGTATGCTAACGGTACACTCCTGCATATCCTTTTCACACTGGAGCTATGGCATCCTGCAAATAAACCTTGAAACCAGGGAAGGGATAACTGTATGTGTGTATACCTTCATCTATGGTCATCTGTAAATCTAGCTCGAGTCAGGCGCATGACTGGATCTTTCGTTCTTAGCCTGTTATTGCAATGTTGGCTGACCATTCAAGCTCAAATAGGACCTTTGGTGGCTTCATCGCTTATAATTACATCCACTTATTTATAGTTAACAGGCACAGAAACAGAAATGGTTACAGCATTTCCTAGCTGTTACTACTCAAACAGAAATATTCTGGCTGCTGTTTGCATGCCAACTGTTATGGGTGATCTGCAAGCAGTGACTAATCAAATCATCTGCAAACATGTCTCCTTCTGATGCCCTGAAGGGAAGTTATTGCTGAATCCAAGTGCCGGACAATGCCTGTGTCTGCTGTGTTTCACTCAGGTAGAGGTTGACCTGAAAGCTGAGCCAACATTCTCAGCTCAGTTTTCTGAAACATTAAACAAGCCCAATTATTTGGGCATGCGTACATTCAGGGATAAGCAGTGGAAGCACAAACCAAGTTGTTCTGATCTTGACATGAGGACAAACAGAAAAATCGGGTATATTCTGTGGCCATTTGGAGAGTGAGAACAGAGACAGATGAATGAGTGAGGAGCTAAATGAGTAAGGCTATTGAGGTGTAGGCATTGGGTTTGACGAGAAGGAAGAGCTGAGAGAAAAAGGAAGTGGTGCTGAATGTGCTTGCTTAAAAAGTAGTTGGAGAAGCAGATTCTGGATGGAGGAGTTGCTACTTAGTGAGCAAACTGAAATATCAGCTACTGGTGTGGTGAGAGCCCTGGTACAGTCTGTCAGACTAATGGCCTGTTGAGTCACTCAGAGCTTCTCAGTGTGTGGAAAAGAATCCTAGAAAGACTTGGGCCTTGACACAGATCCCAGTTGCCCATGGGTGAAAAAGTTTAAGCTCGAGAAGCCCAGGTTGCATCTGATGGCTGCATCACTCACTCATAACTTGCTACTGACAAGCACAATGGTCACAGGGCTCTGAAATCTACTGGAGCGTCACTAACAGAGACCTGTTGCCTGTGTCCTAAAGCCTGTGTTTTATTGGATGCTTACAGACTTTAAAATATTTCTTACTTATTTTACTGAATTCTTAAAACTAAGCAGAGAGCTGGTTTGGTAGTCATAACTGAGCTTTTTTTAGTTAAATGACTTAAATCTCTCGTAGTCCACAAAGCTTCCCAAAAAGTGTAATGGTCCAAAGAACTGGCATGAGAAGAAGGGGTGCTGAACCTGATTCTTGAAACAACTGTTCGGTTCCAAATTTCATCTCCTCCTCTCCTTTCTTACACAGGGAAAGGTTTTTGTGCGAGTTCCCCAAGAGATTTAATAAAAGTCGTACACTTACTCCAGTGACTTTGATGTGTCTCTTGGCTGGAATGAGTACTTCAACAGCCTACTAAAGAACACCCGTTGCAGTTGTATCTGAAGGAACTAATGTGTATCTTTCTTTTTCAGTGGTTACAGGAGCTACTGATGGGATTGGAAAAGCCTATGCGGAAGAGGTAAGAATTCTTATCACTTGGAAGTGTATCTTGATCCTTGGCAAGATGTCACGCTGTCTCAACTCTGTCAAGCAGCAGGTCATATCTCCTCACCTTATCTTAACATAGATATCTGTGGAGAAAGAGGTCTCTTGCCTTGCCTCGCTCAGGTGACCAACCAAAAGTTGTATCCCTTCTTGTTAGTTTCCTGTATTTGTGAATTCTGTTGTTAGCCCTTACCTTGTCCTTCAGTTTTTATTTTTAACTTTTTTAGTGGTTAGAATTATTTTAACTTTCTCAACCCTTGATATTTCCTTTTGGTATTTCCAGGCACTGACTAAATGGCATTTCTAGCTGCCTGCAGTGTGTTCCAATTATTCTCTATAGTTCATGAAGTCTCTGAAGCTGGGTTTTACCTCTGTCTCTTTCACTGTACTTTTGCTCTTGATGGATTTGTGGGCTCCAAATATGGTACTGGAATGTATTGCTTAGGACAGAAAGTGCCCGTTAGTATGGAGCAATTTAGCCTATAAGCCCAGAGAACATCATGACAAATAGTGCTGACTACAACAATTTATAGCAAAAATAACTTTCTACTCCAGCATCAGTACCGATGTGAGCCTGTCTGTACTCATTTTTGTGTTCTCTGAAACACCAGTGTGACTTTGTGTGAGATGATCAGCTGTGAGACATTCCCTTTTTCTGGAATTTTTTGTTCTGCGGTGCCTACAGGGAAAGTAACATTCATCTTTCCTGGTGGTAGTCATCCTTCAGATATCTCTTCATCCCTGTGTGCCTTGCCACCCACGCCCTGGCTCCCAAATTCCTTTCTGCTTTACTGAAAGTAGCACTTTGTCCTATTGGGTCAAGTTAAGGGTGGTTGACTGCAAAAGCAATTAAGCTTGATGCCAACAGCACCTGATTATGGCATAGAGCTGACAGCTCACACATGTGAAATATCCCAGTTTACACAGCACCAAAGCACTTAAATTTAACTGCCTAGAGCAAGCGGAAGGAGATCACTGTGCCTAGGGCACAGCACTATAAGGAGCATCTCCTCTGGTGTGGGAGACACCCCCTGAACATCATGGGACATTAATTTCAGGATCTGTGTGTTAGGTTATCAGGTGAATGAAACTACAGCTTGCTTTATGTTCTGCTGGTGTCTCTAGGATCCAGGCCGCCTTCGAACACAAATGTGTGCTGCTGGCAGGCCCCCCCTATATGAACCCCGATTAGGAAAGCTGATCACAAGTATGAGATACCGCTGGGAAACACCTGACTGTTTCAGCTTCTCTGCTGTAGTTGCTGTAGGCATGCAGCACCCTGAAGGGTACAAATATTCATTCTTGGGCTATAGAACAGAACACATTTCTATTTTATAAATATTATTATTGTCATTTATTTAGAATAAAACACATCCACCCTTCGACAGTTTAAATGGATGAAGAATACTTGATGAAGTCAAGTGTGAATGCAGGCTGAAATGTGAAATACCTGAAAAGACTTCTCAGTCTTTCAATTAACTCTGGAGGTGTCTTCATAAGATTGCTGGTGGAGGTTTGACTTTCTGCTCAGTTCCCTGAGCTGGCATACAGCTGCTTGGTCACTCGTGGCACTGATTATAACCATGCAGATCACTCCCCTCTTCTTGGAAGAGTTTGAGAAATGTAATGGTGTGTTGAGAACTGGCTCTTTGAAAGTTTGGTGTGGTCACCTGTAAGTGATGGAAGAACTTTATAAGTTTGTGGATACTCTGATTATGCTCTGCATTGTTTGTTACTTTCCTTCTTTTCCAAGCAAAGACCCATTTTTACACTTTTCATTCTTGCAGTATTAAGATCCTTATTCCTTGCTCAGTACTGATACCCTCTTCATCACCAGACCACCCTTTCATGATAGGTAGTGGTAAATGCAAACTTTCTTCTTTCTCTGAGCAATGCTTGCCCAGTCCTTGATTCCAGAGCAGCACAATTTTGTTTTTGTGGGATTGTGTGTGTGTGTTTGTTTGTTTGGTTTTGTGGGATGGTGTTTGTTCAAAAGGATATGGTCAGGAGTTGCTATTTGTTGCCCCTCTCTTGCTGTCTGCTTTTGCAAATCATGAGTTAAATTTCTTAGATGTATTTGTATGCTAGTGATGAACTAGAGGTTGTGATCCTGTTGCGTACTCTGCAGTACCCTGCTATACGGATCTGATTAGTATTGCTTTTTTGTAGATCCTCTTGCTATACCTACTGTAACAAGAGCTTTAACTCTGCTTTGGTGGGCTGTCAATGACATTCCTTTCCATCTTGGAGAGAAAGGGCTTTAACAGCAGCTGTATTTTGCTGCCAAAGTGGAAAAAGTATCACAGCATTTAGGAAATCAGACACATACGTCCACCAACTCTGTTAAAATAGTGACTCTTGCTTGCATTAATCTTTAGGCTACAAGAGCATCTTCCCAATGTTTGGTACTCTGGGTGAGTTTTTGTGATTAGTTTTAAGGTCGTCTCATTCAACCTTTTCATGACCCTAAGGACACTGGCCAAAGATACAAGTATAATAACAAGTTATCTGTGGAGCAACTGGGTCTTTCTTGTTTCTTACACAAAAACATGACGAGTTACTGGGATCTCAGAGGATCATTACTGCTCTTTGGACTATTGTAGTTCCTTTCAGCCCACTACGCTTCTACCAGTGAATTCAGAGCACTCAACAGAAACTCATCTGGTTGCATCAGACTCTCACTGAACTTGCCATTGAGCACTGTTTCTTTTCCAAGTTTAATTACTTTTAAGTGGTATTTGTTCCTAGTTACAGACTCTTGCCTTGGCCATTTGATGTGCCCTGTACTCAGAGAACTCCTCTTGCAAATGGGTTTTCATTTCCAGGTACCCAACGCAATTCTTGAAGCGCATCCCTTTAGTGTGAACATAGCAGCAGTTTCTCTCAAGCTCGCTCTTGTAGTGGAACTTCTCTCAATGTACTGAGAGGTTCCGCTGAGTGCATTGGCATGGCTTTGCCTCTCTGCTTCTGAGAAAAGTACAGCTGGATACTTTTCCGTGAAACTCAGGTACCTCCTTAAGCAATCTGAGAGCCCAGAGGTTATGACTGCTGAAAGGAAGCAAAGTGCTTGTCAGCGGTCTGGAGCTTCCACCCATGAGGAAGATCTCTGGGGCTTTTTTGCCCTGTGAGACCACAGCTATTTCAGACTGAGTAGATTACTGTCAGGTTGTCCTCAGTGTCACAAGCTGAGAACTTTTAGATAAAGTATTTGCCTTTGCTACCTTGATCCCATGAAATGAGAGAATACCATGTCATTCCCTTCTCCCTGCTGCCCTCCAAGCCTACTGTTTGCTTTGAGAGGTTTATTCCAGTGAGCCAGGTGTTTATCTGGAGGTGGATGTGTTCATCCCTTTTAGACAATTGTCCTCATAACACAAGCTTTCGGCTCAAGGAAATGATCTCAAGTGACCCATAAGCTTGAATTTGGCAACAGTTTGTTAGCAGTTCCTAGTGTCAGTGTCTTTGGTTTCTTCACACCTCACTCCATGCTCAAAGATCTAGTATGAGATTTCTTCTGCTCAGAGATCGCACATGGGAGTGAAGTACGGAGTTCACTGATGAACTTTGTCTTACTTTTCTCTGAAAGAAGCTTTCTTGGTTTGCATACCTCTGCTAGAAAGGTAGAGGAGATTAAGTCACTTCAGGTTGTCGCTGTACTATGGTGGCGTTTTTTGATTTCCCTTTAAGACCCATTCTCATCTGCTTCCTAAGGCAGTGAAGGAGCTTTATGGGAGCAGTGAGAACTTAGCTGGGTTTTTTCATACGTTGGTGTTAAGTGTCTGAAAGGCAGTGTCACTGTGAGCTGTGGATGTATTGTTTTTACTTTGCACTGGAACAGGGACTTGCAGTAGTCACAAACATTGTCTGTTTCATTGCAGAGTAATTCAGGTAGGTGGCTGTCTTTCTGCGGACACTTTTAAATTGAGTTGTTAGATCACTTTACAAACCTGCAGCAGTAGGTCTGATTTTGATGACCAGGATACGATCTGGCCACAGCTTCAGTTACACAGACAGCTTCCAAAAAGAACTGCATGAGTAAATTAACCTTTATGCCTATGATTAGTACAAAGTAAGAGTGGAGTCTGACTACAGAAAGGAAGTATTGAGTGCTGGGGTAATTTTGCAACGGGATGTTCAAGTGACCATGGGTATCTTAACTTGGCATGTTAAACTTCTTTGCTCTGATTTGCAGAGGTGTTGTACAAGTTCTGTAAAATATCTACTGTTGGTTTTCTATCTTATAAATGTACCTGTACACTTGTATTGGATGACTGAGAAGATTATAAATTTGGTGTGAAGGGAATCAAATAAGTAGTAGCATGGAGGTATTTGTCCTGGTTTTCCCGTTCATGTCTCTGTTGAAAATTGTAATTTTTTTAAACTTGCTGCTCATATTGTTTGAAAAATTATGTAATTCCTTAATTTAGGATACTAACTTGGAAGCAATTTATGACTGTTCTTACATCTCCTGGTTTTGTTTTGTTGCAGTTAGCAAGACGTGGAATGAAGTTGGCTCTAATCAGTAGGTCCAAAGAAAAACTGGACCAGGTCGCTGGTGAAATAAGTGAGTTGAAAATTTCTTCCCTAAACTTCACAGGCATGCTTATAAATAAACACAACTGCACACGGATTTCATATATGCTAATATATACAGCTCTAATTTTGAAAAAGTTTGCTCTTTTGCACAATGCAAATGTTACGGCTATAAGTGGTAAAGGCCTTGCAGATTAGTTTTACAGGTGTTCATGTTTAACTCCGGAGAACAATAGGGCTTAATTCTGGAATAAGTACTTCTAAAACTGTTAGTCTTCCGTAAGGACAGCTTACCAGGTCAGACCAAAATACCAACTGTCCCCGCAGCAGCTGTCTAAAATCATAATAAGGCAAAAAAAACATGTAGCCATTATTTCATCTGAATACTCCCTCAGCTTGAAGCAAACTTGGTGTCATGGGCTTCAGCCATAAGGGTGGGTGGTTTCTTTTTAACTTGGTGTTTTTGAAAACACATTCCGTATGTTACTTGGATTACCAAGTATGCAAATTTATTGTGGGTAGCTTTCCTCTCAACCCCCTTTTTGTTTGGATAAACTAATCAAAGATCAGATTAGAGAGCTGTAAGCTTGTTTTGGGGTGATGAGTGTGCATAGTCATAGGAATATATGGAATGAGTTAAGGCGTTTAAGAACGTGTATTGGGGTTTGCTTCTTCAGTAAGTGTAATAAATGGTTGTAATCAAAAATAAGGGAGCAACTTAAGTATTCCAGGCACAAATGTAAGATGGATATGTGTATGGGGTCAGTTAGGAGAAAGCTTCCTCAAGTCTCACGCTGACAAATGATTTTAAAATTGGAGCAAAGTATAACCATAACACACAAGAATTCCTCCTGTAATCTGTATCCCTTTTATTAAGGCAGATTGCATGCAAGGTTATTAGTTTATGCAGAGTATGTCAAGATAAAGTGAGAAATGTAGCTTTGTGTGTAGAGGTTTTTGATAAGCAGGAGTGGGAGTTGTGCACTATAAAGCAGGTTTCTCAGCATAATGATGTTGGGTAAAGAAACCTTTAAGATTCTGCTTCTGTGTTGCCCTGCCTTGTTTTGCTTAGACTTTCCTAAAATGGTTTGCGTACATAAATGCAGGTAACTGTAAGAGCTGCTTTATTTCAGAGGTCATGAATGTGTTATTTTGGCTTGAGTTTGTTAAAACTTGTAATATAAAGCATACTCTGTAAGTCAAGTCTCAACAAACCGTTCTATATTAAGCTGTAAGGGGCTGCTTAGTGAATGTAAGGATGGCTGTAAAAGCCTCAAGGGCTTCAACGTGTTTAATGGTATCTGTTTTACTAGTTTCCTGAAAGACAGAGGGCATACAACTCTGATGTAAATGCTGCTGCCTCTGATTTTTTTTATTTTTTTTTTTTAGTGTCCAGTAAAAAATGGCATATGAAATGGATTTCTAGACAGAAGGGTCTTCTATGTGTAGGTTTAGGTGGTAGAGAGCATTCCTTTCTAAGAGCGAAGATGGCAACAAGTCCCATCTTCTGCTGGTTTGGAAGTAATTGGCATTGGTCATTAGCATCCTGTATTTAAGGATGTCACCTGGATTCTGTAGTGAATACAGTCACAGAGTAAGTGTAACAGTGCAAGTGTCACCGCTCAGGTAACCTGCCTGAGTACTGAAGCTGACTGCAAATACGTTAATAAATTGCAGCACGGTGGTCTCTTTAGTGGTTCACTGCAGTACCTGGATGGTAGTTTGCTGCATGTGTGGGCGTATGCAGTCACGTTTCTTGCAATGCTGCATAAGGTTGTCTTGCCAAGTAAAAGTGTAACTGATAGAAGTATCTACAAATATCTTGTGCTAGAATCAAGCACTTAAGCATGAAGCGACAAGCTTCCTGAAGATGGTCATAACCCTTTCTGTAAGAGTCTGGAAATCTCTTCCTCCTTGGGAATTAAGCATGATGCTGACAAGACAGATAAATCTACTGCTTTGAGCTTTTGGTACTTAGATGATAGCTGCTGGGGGAGTTTTTCAGATTAAAAAAAATAGGTACATGCACCTATGTAGAGCAGCCTGTAATACATAATTACCGTTAGGCCTCACCCAAACATTTTCCTGCTTTCTTTCATAAAACATTCTGAAATGAGATGATTCACATTGGGTTTTCAGAACATTTCTTTTGACAACACTGAGCTACTGAAAAGCATACCTTGTTCGTTGTGGCATATGCTGAAGGATTAGGATAGTCTGCATAATCAAGCAAGCTTCAGTCGTACTTTCAGATCCTGCTGGGTTTTAGCTGTACAGAAATCTCTTGTATTCAGGCTCATACGGTCTCCGCAGTCTGTTCAGATGATGTCATATAAGGTGGGTGACTTTGTTAGTGCTAAGGCTGTAACTGCTTGGATGTTTCCCTTGCAGGCTCCTGAGGTAGCTTTAAACTTCTTCGTAGTGATCCAACAAATGTTGCTCAAATTGAGGTGAGCTTGCTGCTCTTGAGTAATGACCCTTAATCACATTAAGGAAGAATGGCTATTTAATTCCAGTTCTTTGAATTGTGTGAGCCCTGCATATTTTGTGTTCCTTCCTCATTTTCAGTGATCAGAGTCCTGCTCATCTTAGTGAATGGATAGATGCCCTCATGATTAAAAAAAAAACAAACCCAGGGCTTTTGTGGATCAGGTATGTTCATTCTATTTCAGAAGAATCCTCTCTTGTGCTTGTAGGATATAGTTATATTAGGAGTGAAGTACTGGAGCAGGTTGCCCGGAGAAGCTGTGGATGCCCCATCCCTGGAAGTGTTCAAGGCCAGGTTGGATGGGGCTTTGGGCAACCTGGTCTAGCGTAGGGTGTCCCTGCCCAGGGCAGGGGGGTTGAAACTAGATGATCTTTGAGGTCCTTCCAACCCAAACCATTCTGTGATTCTGTACCTATGTACAAAATGCAAGTTGCATAATCGCCGCTATAAGGGAAGTACTGATACATCCTTCTGAATGTTAAATTCCAGCTGACCTGGATCTGATATTTTTGTGTGCGCATGCACATTGAACTGGCTGTACTGATGTTACAGGAAGGCCAGATGTTCTGAATTGGCAGCTCAGTTTGAGCAATGAAAAATAGTGGATTAATTATAAGTAGTTAAAGACTTTAGAAGACTTTCTAGTGTGTCTTCAAGCATGCGGTAAAGCTGTGGGAGTTTTTTACAGAATACTTAGATGTTGTAGGATTTGCCATGAAAATGAAATTCTGCTTTGTGTTCCCTAAGAAATAGACCATAGACCACAGACTGAAAAAGAAAAAAAATTGAGTTTCCTCTTCAGTGTTCATGGACCACCTTTGCATGGAATTGCATAGG
The DNA here is from genome assembly GCA_013399095.1 of Psophia crepitans. NCBI lineage: Eukaryota > Metazoa > Chordata > Aves > Gruiformes > Psophiidae > Psophia > Psophia crepitans. Next base: position 883,337 of record VWZZ01001166.1, on the reverse strand, counting down.
TTTTATGGAAATGTATTTGATCTTCTAATCAAGTTTTCATACACAAACAGTGACCCTAGGAGTCAGTATTCAAATTCCTTGTTCTAGTATAGTTCATACTACATCACTGTTCCAGCACCTTTTTAAAGTGCCTGTTGTATTACATTGTTAAACACTTTCAAAGGTTCAGGGAGGATCAGAAAGAAAACTTATCTGTGAGCATGGACAATTATTTGACCACCATGCAACGAAGCTGTTCCCTGGTTTGCTGTATTTAATAATAAGTACTGTCCAAGCAGTCTCAGGTGCTCTGTGCCAGCAGTTGGTTCAAGAGCCATGGATTTGCAAGCAGAAAGGCTTCACTTGTTGCACCGCTACCGATAGGTATGTTCTGAGCAGACACGAGAACAACTTGCTGTAGAAACTCATTACCTAGGGGCCGCAATAGGAAGAACGTAGTGAAAGCCAGTCAAGCAGGGAAGGCACTTTAAAGAGAGCTGCTCTGCAGGGAAATTGTCAAAAGAAGAATTTGGTGTACGTTATTAGCTGGTGGCTTCACAGGACAGGCGGTGGAGTTGTGCGTGAGCTGTGGGAGCCAAGAAAAAACAGTTGTAGCTAAGTGTTGTTCCTCCTTGCAGGTGTAATTATCTACTTACAAGTAAGTACGTATAAATGCAACACAGGAGATCGAGTTGGTCATCAGTTACTATATAATTCAGATTTTTTTTTTAAAGTAAATTCCTATTTGCTGCTTTAAAGTTGTTGATTGTTACTATTACATACACCGAGGTGATAATACTAGCTTCTAAGAAATTGTTTGGACTAAAAGAACCAAATTTTTCCCAATGTATGCTCATAAATGATTAACTGGAATACATTGTCTTTTAAGACTTTAATACTGTTTAAGAACTAGTGTCCAAAACTTTAATTTGATTTTGCTATATTTCTGTCTTTAAGAAAATACAGGTTTTTGCAATTAAAATCTGTGCAGCTGACTATTTACTTCCAGTAAGCTTCCTGAGCTAAGTGTAGTGTAGTGTTCATGAAGTTGCTTGGTCATGGCAGTTTCATCTTGAGGTACTCTCTAACCCTAAGATTTCGGGTACATCACAAACGGATACCTGTCATGTTTAGACTTGGGATCTATCATGTTCTCACTGCTGTGGCAGGATCTGCGAGTACAAGAATGAAATGGGATGTGGGGCCAACCCCAGAAATGTTCCGTCTCCATTTCCGAGGCAGGTGGGTTTTACAGCTTTTTTCTGCCCTCTGGGTAACAAGATAGCGGGGAGCGTTCTGAAGCAGACCTGATGCTGACCACTGTTCTCCTGCGCAGGAGGCTCCCTGCCCCTCCTCGTATCTTGGAGTTGGCAGGTAAGGCTATATGCGTTTATTAGAGGAGGTTGAAATGCAGACAAACTCAGTGAGGAAGGAGACGATATCACCTTACTTGTCTTGCACAGAAATGACAAGGTTCACTTTCCTGAGCTTAACTTGAAGTCTAACTGTATCTGGCAGTGATTTTGACCTTTTGTGATCTATTTCAAGGTAAATTAATGTGTTTTGCAGTCTTCCATCATCTGAGGCAGGTTCAGCTTGACATACTTGAAATCCCCCTATATTTCTTGGACTTGACAAAATGGCATCAAATATTTTGGACCTGTTTGGGTGCGCTGAAGTTGCCTTTCACACAAAGTTGTAGCATAAGGATCTTTGATTGAAAATGAGCTCTCAGTTTTCATCTGCAAGGAAAATCTCCCTTGGATGAAATGAAGACAGTTCCCACGGTTTTATCTTGAATGGTGTCAGCCACTTACTAAAGGAGCAGTTGTCAGACACTGTAGAGAGCTGATGGAGAATTCAAGCTGAATTAATTTTTATTAATTTGTCAATAAATGAAATAGATTAACCCTGAATACAGTCAACAGAAGATGTGAAAGTGCAATAGGGAAGGGAGCTTACTTTTAAATCCCTTCCCCTTCCCTTCATCATGCTTCTGTGGTTTGGGTGGTTTTCCCCCTGTAGTCCCTGTTGTGTTTTGTTTGTTTGTTTGTTTTAAATTATCTCCTCTTGCATTTTCTCAGTGAATTTTTGCCTGGATTGATTTGAAGAAACTAAGTAGAATGTTTAGAGAGAAACACTTAACAGATGTCCAGCAGGCTGTAGAATGCAGTCCTAGGACTACATCACCCTTTAGGAGAATTTTGAGGCAGCAACAAAGTAGGATAAGCCATGAGTAAAGTGTTCTGCATGTAGATAACTAGTGACATCCTTGCAAAAGGACTTTGCCTATCAGCTGTCAGCATGGGCAGTAACAGAGCATGTTGTCATAGCTGCTTGTAAGGATGAAAACCAATTTACAAAAGTTTAGCAGTTGGTGTCATGGGTTACCCATAGCAGTAAGTGATCTGGCAAGTTTTAGCAGATGGTGCTTTTTGATGCCTGGCAAGACTGAGTTAGCCCCTTCCAGAAAGAAGTGCTGGAAGCGCGCTTGCTCCAAACCTCGCTGCCAGAGTGCTGCTGTGCGGTATGCATTGTATTAGTCTGTAAACGCATGAAGTCTGTGAGAAGAAAGGTGTGAAGGTTATTGAAATGTGAATTAGGTGCTCTGAGTTTCCTTCTCTGAACACGAACTACAGCAGAAGTAGCGTCTTTCACCCCTCCCATACTCTGTATGTTGTGTCTGTGGGTTCAGGACTAACTCTGGGACCGAAAGGTTTCTGGAGTCCTGATGTTCTACACCCTAGGTAACTGGATCAATGGCGCGTATGACTTGGTACTTTTGGAGCAGGGGACTGAAGAACTGTGAATCAGTCATCCCTGCAGACATCGAGGGTCACTGCTGCCTCCACCTGGCAGTAGCTGGCTGAGGGAACAGGTTGCCTTTTCTTTAATGCACAGACTTAATGCTAGTCTCTGCTAACAGCCTGTTTGCAGCGTGCCAAAACCAGGAGCCCTTGTGCCAGTCTCCAGGGCCACTGCACACCTTTTGTTAACACACAAGCTGCGGTGTATCGCTTATCACTTCCAGTGTAAAATAAACTGAATATTGTATGAAAAATGAGTATTGGATTGTTTTCACTGAGTGAAAGTCTGTTTTGCAAATCTGGCTTAGGGGAATTGGTGGAAGCTTTATTGGCAAGAGACTTAAATTAGGCCTTTTAAGTTGCTTTGTAGTGGACCGGTCTCTCTCCTGCACAAGGAGAGCACTGGATGATGCAAACGGTGCTCTCCTCCTCCTCCAACATCCTTCTATGGATGTAGGTTTTAGTCTCTCATCACTTTTTTAGCAGGTTGAGTTCCGTTACACCAGGCCCTTTTTATCTGTCAAAGCTGTAAAAAATTCCTGACAGACTTGCCTGCTGAGGAAATGGTAATAATCTCTTTTATGGTCTTTTTCAGGAGTATGTTGTGAGGAGAACAATTAATGCTAGTTAGTAGCTCTTCACAGAGAAAGGAAACTCAGTTGATCTGTTTTTCACAACAAATTCTCTAGAAAAAGATCAATGAATACGAAAAATAAACTATAACAAATGATGCAACTAATGGATACAAGTATGGTTGCTGTGTAACGCCTGCAGCGTGTGCAACGCTTCGAGAGCTGAACTGGGTATGATCCTAGTTTGTGCATTAGATGTGGGCTAATTAACAATGTGTGTTCCCTTACAAGTAACACTTTGGAGAACCCTGAAAACTCTGCTTTGAAGTCTGTCTTTTGACTACAGTAGACACTTTCATCTGCATTCAGCATCCACAGAAAACTTCTATCAAGGACATAAAAAATAATGCTGAATTAGCCTAGAAGCTTGTTTCACTTTTTTATTTAATGTGTGTAGAGTCACCGACTTCACTGTCTTGAAACTGACTTGAGAGTAAGGGCACTTTGATTTTTTTTTTTGTTAATCCATACTATGATACCTTTCAGTCTCTATGAGTATCTCTTAAATTCTTCTTACTAAGTAATTCTTCTGGTCATTCTGGAATTCACTCTGAATGTAAATTTGTGTGTGTGGGGGGGAAGTGGTGCATTTTTTAATTTATTTTTTTTTTAATCCTTACTGACCTAATAATCATAGGGCTGGAGATTTTAGACTTGTATTTGCAAAAAGTGATGAAAAGTTTGCGTGCATATACATATCATGCGTATGCATTGTCACAGTTGGGCAATAATAATGATATTAAGGGAAACTAAATGTTACAGGAAGTATTGGAAATAGTCCACATGCCCTTTGTAAAACGAGTTAGTAAACTAAAAATAGCTTTCTTCATGCTGTGTGAAAACCAGTACTACCAATAAACATAAAAAAAAAAAAAAGCCTTGGGGGGGTGGTTTGCAAATAGCGTCAGGAGAAGAGGAGAGAAGGAACGGGAGTTTGAGATGCTGCCTGTCACACAACACTAACCTTCCCACACCTCTCGTTGCACTTCTCTCTGAAACAGCTTGGGACTGTGTCCTGACAAACTCTTTGTGCAGCTTCAGCCATCGTGGATGTTTTGAGGCAGCGACGAGGAAAACCACGCAGGGACAAAAGGATGCTATTCTTGGAAGGCAGGAGTCCTGACCCGCATGAGGACAGTCGCATGTGCAGTATCTGTTGGTGTCCCTTGTGTCTATCCCCGCTGCAGCGTAGGGGAGCGAGGGGGTGTGCGTGGTGAGCGTCAAAGCTGTGCTTGCCTTGCTGCCTGAAATAACATCGATGTTTGGAAACATTGCGATGACTTGACTCTGCAGCTCCCCTGGCTGCCTCTGCAGCTGTTTGTGCAGGCTGCTTGATTTTGTGGTTTTAGTTAGCTTTGTAATTAGGACAAACTCGATTTAGGAAAGCTTACAATGTTGAGCATAATATTTGGGTGAATGGGCTTATTGATTGATCCTGTGTGTTGCTAAGAATGTTTTTGTGACTTGGTAAGTGTATCTTAGAAGCTGTAATAAACTTTGATTTAATGAGAGTCAGAGAGGAGCAAATGGAGGCAAGTATTAATAAAGCATGTTTTCTTCCTATGTTTTGTAGTAACAGTACTGCTTAGACACATTAAAAACTTGAATGCCCCCTGTGGTTGGAGGGTTTGTGGACTTTGGCTTAGAGGCCCATCTTCCGCTCTGTCGTGTTTGAAAGCTGAGAAGTGAGGAATTGGGGGTGGGTGGGTGTGTATTGAAACTTAAAGCTATTTAACAAAACTGTAATATTTCAAATAAGGTCTGGCATTTTTTACCCATTCAATACTAATATGTAATTAGATTTTTAAAATGTTCACTATTTTTAAGGAAGCTGTATCTATGAAATTACATGTACAACTTGTGTAGTATGTAAGGAATTCCCTGGCAGTGTTGCACGTGTGGTTGGATGAAAGCACTCTGAATCTATTTGTTAGTGCTTGACCGGATGTGCATAGACACTCTTCTTAAAAATGTGTTAGAAACATAGCGAGTTCTGTTAAATTGTAGGCAGGCATCTCACTGCACTATGTCGAAACTGATACGGTATGGCGTTCCTACCTGGAGACTTCTTTTGCAAAGCAGGTGCAAATGGAGCTTTCCTTTAGCTACAACTTACTTCAGCTTTTCTTATTCCTTAGGTTACCAGTACTCTTCTTCAGAGTTTTATAGAAACGTCTGTAACTTAAGTATTGTAACAAAAATCCCACAGTATCTGTTGCTGCACATCTGAACGCTCATGTTCTCTTGCATGGGATCTCTGCTGCACAGTGTCCCTCTGGATGGGGGATCAGCACTGATCCTCCCGTGTCTTCTGTGCTGCTCTCCAGGCCCTGGTCTCTTGTTTGTTCTTTCGCAGAAATGAGAAGCATCATCTGTCATTTGGGACGATGACTGATACAACTACACAAATGGGAACACTCACCCCTTCGAGAAGGCTAGCATTTTAGGTATTCAGTAGGTCTGTGGGTTTGATAATGAAACATAAATAAAATGTGTGTGGCAAAAGAGTCCAGAGGTTTTGCTCTAGATCACCTTTTGCCCATCTGTTGCCTGTGCTACTGGGACCTGATTCCAGAAGAATGTTGCTGGTTCTCCAGGGCTTCTGCTCTTTTTACTCATATGTATCTATATGCTCCTCCAGTAATTCTGTATTTCACTGTGGCCGATACGAGGGGGAGTGGGGGAAGGAGGTTTGTATCTCATTTTACATGTTTTTCTCATTATCTTGGACTTCACTGAGTAACTTAGAACTGTAATTAACAGCTGGTCTCTATTCTGCTGAAAGGCAGAGCTTATTCCTTGCATTCTTAAGTCCCTACAAAATGATCAAAAAAAAAGCTAGCTCTTGTTATTCCCAGCTGATTTTTTCACATGCTTCTACATGGTGAATAATACCAGTGTGTAGTAGCAATCTGCTATCACCAGTCTGAGAATATTCTGTCCTTCTGGAAAATAGATTCCATCCATGCATGACACTCGGAGGGCTACTTCTGTGAACTCTGAAAGTCCCAAATTGGCTACATTCCCAAAGTGGATGGCTCTCCCTTAAAAAAAATCTGAAGACTTCGTAAAATTATCTGCCGCCACTCTAAAGTCTTAAATTCTTCTTCATCTGCCCTGTATAGATACAGTGCTAAAAAATAGGAGGTTTTCACAGTTTGCTTTCATCTCTCAGCATCTTACCCTTTATTGAAAGGTTACAAACTCTTTCTGGAGACTGGGTACTGGAGTAGAGTGAGTTTTGCCACTGCAGTGGTACTGGAAAGATGGTATCTTTCTTTGTGGATGTAGTTGAATCTCCTTACTTAAACAAGATTTTCTCCTCCTGTATGGTGGAGAAAGGAGAGCTATTTTTCTACTGCTTTCACTTGCATCTTTGGCCATCCTGAAGCTAAAGACCAAGTGAGACTTCTTTTATGTTTTTGCAAACAGTTGCTTTATGCATCACTGTGGTGGCAATATTTATATGAGGCTTTCAATGTAAGAGGTGCTTCAGTTCCAGCAAGAGGATTTTAATGTACTTTCCCTGAGCTTGAAATAACTGTTCCCAGTACCTGCGCACAACGTGGGCCTCGTGTCCTGAACCTCTGTTGCAAAGTTGACTGGATTTGTTTTGACGTAGTCAGTGCAAATTCAAGCTGTTGTAGCCAACTGCTTTGGAACAGGTGGTGCAAGTACTCATGTTATTTTATTAGGGATGGTGATCTTCTAGTTTTCCTGTTTCTCAGCAACATTTTGTACCACAGACCCCTTCAACACTGACACTGCTTCTGTTGGGTAAACTGAGCTGCTTCTCCGGACCACCACACTCGTGTCTGTTTGCTTTTGCATCTAAGTACGCAAGATTACTCCTCTGGGGGAACCTTCTTTCAAGCCCACTTTGTCTGTGTCTGAAAACTTCACTTCTTTAGCCCTTTCTTAGCTTGTCAACCAAGGTTTCAGTTTAGGAGGGCTGCTGCTTTGAATTATTTGAAAACTTCCAAAAAATGAATGTGAAGATGCTTACCTCCTAACCACCTTGCAGTTCTTTATTAGTCTTTATTTAGGATGGATGTAGCTTACTGTAGTGGGTTTTTTTCCTGTTTGAGTTCCACTATGATCCTTTTTTCTGGTGTTCTAGGTAATGCAGTGCTATTTTGCACCTGAATCTTTATAGTAGCAAATGTGTGCCTGATCATTTAGGTTAGGGTTCTCCTTGCATAGCAAGACACTGGATACGCGTCCTGTAAGTCAGACATCTCTCTGGCTTTTGGAGTTAATTAAACTTTTCCTTCACCTAGTGAGATTGTAACTAACCATCTTATAGATGAGAACTCAGGCAAGCGCTGTGTATTTTTGGCTGTTGCTTGGGACGGTGCTGGTGTGCTTTCTGCCACCCAGTTGTCCTTTGTCTTCAGTTCTCTGCTGCCTTGGTTGTGCTGCTCCATGGTGCCCACTTGCTGAAGTGTGTGGTTTCCAGTTCCACCAGTCTGTCTTCCTCAAGTATTTTACATCCCCCTACTCCCCCCAGTGCTGCAGCATCTTTCACTTACCTTGCTGGCTACAAACTCTGGAGGTACTGTTGCCATCATAAGGCAGAACTGGGCATCTCCTCTGGGCCTCTTAGGCTTAATCTGCTCCTTAGCAGCCTTTGTTCTTGCTTTTGTAAGCAAACACTAATGTCACATCTGTGTAAGAGTAGATATTCTTTTCCTGTGAACTAGTGATGCCTTTACTCATGTATGCATACATAATTTTCCTTTTAGTAAACACCCTGAACTTGACAATTTAGTTTCTGATTTTAAAATATCAAACTAAGTCTCTAATAAAGTTTGTTTGCAAGAACTTCTATGAACATTAGACAATGCCTGTATAAAAATGGAAAACAAGAGTTTTAAGATGACTATTGAGATCTGGACACATGATGCATCGTTTCTTTTCAAAGTGTGAGTGTATTTAAAACTTTTATCATAGTGGAGACCCCTTGGAAGGTGTAGGGTAGATGCAGCTTTTGTTTTTGCTGTCTCCATTTCATCCTCTTTGTGCTTGTGAAATTCACTCAGGTGTGATTTGTAAAAGCTGAAAGGGGCAGGTTCAAATTCTGAAAAATATAGAAGATGCATAGCAAAAGTCTGACGTGCATAGGAAACTGAAAAGACGCACATGAAAACAAGTAAGTGTTAACATCTCGATGTCCTCTGGCTCAAAATTGAGAAGTATGCAAGTAAGTTACCTCAAATGTCAGTGCAGTATCAACCGATGCATAGTGGCAGGAATGGGAAAGAAAAGTCATTATGAGCTATGACTGAGGAAGAGGAGATGGCAGTTCAAAAAACCTAGTATCGGATGGAGCAATCAGAATGGATCCAGGCACACCAATTTGAAATTTGATCAGTTCTGCTCTTGGCAGGTTCAAAAGCAAAAAACATGGCAGCAGTGAGGTGGTGTGGGCGCTGAAAACGTGTAAGGGTTTGTAGTGACTAGGCAAACAGCAGTAGGAAGAACTGGCTGAAGGCCGTCAGGGTAGACATACCCAGCTCGGGAAGTTTTTGAGCTGTAAACTGTTGGAGCTTGGGATAATAAATTGAGGAAACGTTACTATGTACTTTCCTTATTCTTTATACCATTTTCCTCAGCTGCTACATGATCGACCTCTGGACAAACCCGGAATGATTGCTTAAATGTCTTTATGCTGATTTTGAATAGTGGCACCTTAACCAAGTTTGAGACACTATTTGTAGAGCTCTCTTGTGAGGATACCAAAGGTAGTGTTTTCTTCAAGGGATTATCAATAAAAGTGTTTGCCTTTCTGATGGTGTGTATGTGACTAACGTGGTTAAATAGCCTGTTTGTTTCCCGACTGTCTCATTCTCTGTTGTGCAGGACGGTATAGAATGGGAACCTGCGTCAGGAGGTTATGTTCCCCTTCTAATGCGTATTTTTTATACTGCCTGTCTTTGTGACAATTGGTTTTGGTAGGTATTGGTCTGGGACATGCCTACGCAGTCTGACTGTGTTCTTGGGTTGCTATCTGGATCTTTGAAAGAATCTATCCCGGTATCATCTACAAAGGTTCACTTTGTCCTTTTGTCTTGTACCATCTTGCTCTATCACCATTTATGACTATTGGTTCGTTCAACCTTCCCGCAGCTATGAAGGTGTTTTGTCAAGGCTTCGTTTGTGGTTAGCAACTTATTTTTCAAATGACAGTGTGGTTGCAAATGATCATGTCTGCTTTTAATACCTTGCCAGGATACTGTAGTGCATAGCTGGTCTCTTGCTAAATTACCAGAAGTCTCGGCTAAGGTCATAGAGGCACTGTAAATTAACTGGTCATGTGCAAGTTTTAACCTAGACTTATTTGTAGGGTCAATACTGATCTTACCTGATATTTTTAGTAAATGAAATTATTAAAATGCTGGTGTGTCAGAGTTGAAAAATGCAAAGGTCTGCTGAACTTCCTTTCCCGTCCTTGAGACCTTATGGGTAGATGATGACTGACCGTTGCACAACTGCTGATAACATGGTGGTGTAATATTCACTCCCCTGCTAACAGGCATTTGAAGTACCAGGTCCAAAGATGAAACAGATTCACTTTTCAGTATAACATCAGGAACCCTGGACACACTGACAGCTCTTTCAGATCCTGTAGCTCTGCTGACTGCAAAAACTGGCTGACACCCTTCTTTCGCTCCCTGTGGCTCCCAAGTACCTGACAGTCTTCAAGCTGGAGCTCCATTAAGGAGTTTCAGGTTTTCTCTTCCTGGAACTCAGTCACTGCTAGATATCCTGGATTAGGACATAGCCTGGTTGCTTGTTTCTCTATTACACTGCATCTCAGACTCCTTTTGGCAGATAAGACAAGGATGTCTGCTACTCTCTCTTCTAGCCCATGTGTTTGAGAATATCTTAATCCTTCTTAAGATCAAGGAAACTTCCTTTCCTATTGCTCATACAAAGCAGAGCACGCCTGTTCTCCCCTGCACCTCGTGCTCTGACTACTAGGATGAGCTTACGCAGGAGTGACTTAATGCTGTTTGTATCGTCATGTGATGTGGAACCATTTATCAGGTATATCTACTAATCTCTTCTCACGTAGTGGCTCATCCCACCTATCGCAGGTTCTGGGACAGAGGACAGGGTACGCAGAAGTTACAGGATAGCTGAACGCTGGTGTGAAATGGGGAGGGTAGGGTTTGGGCAGCGGGTGGCATCTGCTGGGGCAAGGCAGTCTCACATGTCTGCAGTGAGCAACTGCACAAGGACTGTCCTCTGGCCATACCAGTAGGCAGTCTTCTACTTGTCACATGGTTTTATACGCTGCACTACCCACCCTCTGTCCACAAAGGGCACTGCATCTTCTTATCGGTGTATTGCTTAATTACCTTAAATGTAACAGCTCTTTGCTAATTTTCTAAAGGCTTGAAGAAGGGTCTTATATGAACAGTGGTGTGAGGACTTTTTTTTTCCTCCCTTATTTATAGTATCAAGTCTTCAGCTTTTTTTTCTCACCTCATTATCCCTGTAGTGATTTGAAAAGGCTTTGAAGATGGGTTGGTAACAATCCTAATGACGAGTGTTTAGTATAAAAGGGCCAGCACCATCTGAGCAAATTTGTGAGAACGGTGTTTGGGTCCTTTAAACAACTTGGATTTCACGAGGCATCTGAGTGGCCGCGAGGACAGCCGCAGGTCCCACAAGACAGTTAAAAGTGACATGTGTGTAGAAGTGCACGACTTGGGCTTTGCCCGCCCAGTTCATGGCATGTATTAGATGTGCCTCTAACGCTGCCTTTAGTTCAGTGTCCTGTAAGAGCTTGAATGTGTAAGCTTAATATTAGAACAGCTGTGTTCAAAAATAGACAGTTTCTACCCCCCCCATGCTGAACTTGATTTTCTTCTGACGCGATCACAAGACTGCTGCTGCAGTAGGGGCTTAATGCTATTTACGTCGTCGTTTGACATAGCAACATCTCCCGGGGGATTTTTAAACAATGCAGCTGTTGAGGAGAGATGAAGAGGTTGAGGGTGGGGAGAGGGAAAAGGAGGAGAAATAATTTCATCTGCCATCAGGGCTATCGCGGGGAGGGGGGGAGGGTGGGCAGCCAGCAAGCCGGTGAGTTCAGTGGATTCATGATTCTGCATGAATGGACGGCAGGATCATGGGAGTCGTGGCTTTCCCTTGAATGGGAAGGAGCATCATGGGAATCTGGCTGCTTCTAATCTTTTTGTGAATGATTCTTTTCCTTTAACATGGCACTGCTTTTATGAATGGCTCTGGGGGCAAAGTGCTGCACAATCCTTCTCAAGCTGTATACAGGTTCCTTAAGGAGTGCCGGGTTGGGAGTCAGGTGCAGCAGAACACAGATGCTGCAATGTTAAGTTACCGTTCTGCTTTTTTGAAGTCTGAGAGGACACTGTACTGCTTCTAATTCAGTGTAATTAATTTAGCTTGATGGAAGCAGAATTGTTTTGTATATGAAGTATTTTTAATACTTGCTCCCTTCTATTTCAAAATGTACTTGGCTACGTGCATTTTTCCTGTTCAGTTAAGGATGGAGATGACAGCATATCAGAACAGTTTTGGAATGATGAAACTTGAAGTTCTGCTGCTCTTGTTCACCCACACGTTCCCTTTTTGATTTATGTTCAAAATACTAAATATTCAAAAAGCTTTATGGCACCAGCAGTGAGAATGGAAACAGAGGGCAATAAAGAATTGTTTTGCTTGGTCTGAAGCAACTCATTTAGCATTTGGCTTAAACTGGAAAAAAGTGTTCTTGTCAAGTTGTACTTGAACACTTGTGTATATTCATTTTCCAATTTCTGCATTTTTTTGTTTCTGTGCAAACCTGTATAATTTGTTTTCTTGCCATCTTCATTGTCCCTTACAAACAAAATGTGCTGAATCATTTGAGAATTTATGTTCTCATCAGAAGTAGCTTAATGTCACAAACTACTTGTGCAGGTTAGTTAAAATTCAAGGATTTCTGCTGCAAGGATGAAAATGTTAATGTATAGTACTAGCTACTTAAAATAATGTTTCGTAAAACTGTAATAACTGATGTATTCTTAATATCTGAATGGTCATTCAACTATTTCAAACTTAAACTTTTAAAACCTTTTTTTCCAGAGGAGAAGTACAAAGTGGAAACAAAAGTCATTGTGGCAGATTTTGAAGAGAGAGAAGATATTTACAGTAGAATCAAAGCGGGGTTGGAAGGCCTGGAGATCGGTGTTTTAGGTTTGTATCCAACCTTTCTAAATCCTTCCTGGGGTGTTTTGTCTTGACCTGCCTACTCACTTTTTCCCATATTGAAGTTTATTGAAACCAATTCACAGAAGCTAATATTTGCCTGACTAAAACTGTGTCAGTGGATGCTTGATCTGTTTTTTAGCTGCCTGTTGATATACTACATGAGATGGTGCTTGCGTACCTGCCTGCATTCTAGGAATCGTGATGCTTACTGGATGTTTTCGATGCATTATTCTGTGACTGCTAAAGGCTCTTCACTTTGTGACTGCGTTGCGGAGTGACTTGACCTAATGCTGTCTTAGAACCAAAGCAAGCTCCAGATACTTAGATTCAGCTTAGCAGTAGAGCCTTGTGGGGGAACCAGAGCTTTTAATTATAAAGCTGTTGAAATTTAATTGTTACAATATAGCATCAAGTAACTGGTTCCTGCTTCCAAAGTTTTAAGCGTGTTCTGGTCACGTTGGTATCCTGCGGTTCTTTTGCTGGTAGCAACGCAATATGCCTGCATATGGCTTGTGATATTGCAGGAGTGCAGGGGGTGTGGTAGTCCTTGAAAAAACCAAGGTGATCCATCCAGTTACTTTGTCGAACGTAGAACTGAGGGGACTTCAAGAAGGTGTTTGTCACGACTTAAGAGTTTAAACATAACAGCACTTTTCCTGAATCTTTTCTGAACAGTAGTGTAAAGGCAGTTTTTGTTTTTAGCAGTTCTCTGGTTCTTTCCTTAGAAGCACGTACGCCTGTGTGTTTCCTATATTTCTGCAGTTACTCTATATGGAGATAAGAACCTGTGATGGTTAAACATGAAATGTTATACAGTCTCATGGCTTGGACATCTACTGGTACATGTCATCTGATAAAGCACTTCTCACTGCAAAATTCATTTTACTAACCTGAAGTGCAGTAATTGGAGCTAGAACTTTTTAAAAGCGTATTTCAAACTAAATTCGTTGCACACATGATGATACACCATATAAACTTTGTTGCTAATAGATGAATCTCATTGTACGATGTCTGCAAAAAATGCCCCTAAGAAAATAGTGTATAGGAAGACTCAATTAAAAAATAACATTAAAGAATAAAGCCCAGAACGTTCTTCTGACAGATTTGAGTACATGCAACTAACTCATGACATCCAGTATTTAACTGGTCTAAAAAATCAAATCCATTGGAGTAACTGCAACTGCCAACACTGTCTCTTGTGTAAAGAGTAGTCGTGACACAGCTGTGGATGCCTTGTTTCTTGTTTCTGAAGGAAATAAGAAACTTTGAAGATTAAAATTAATGTCTGTTCTAATCTGTCCTGTAAAAATCAACTCGGGGAATGTAAGGCTTGCAAGCTGCCTGTCATGTAGCAATTGCTGCAGGAAAGGGTGTTGCTTAAATGTCTCGAAACACCAGCAAACCTTTTAGTGTGTCAGCTACATGTACACACTGGAAGAGTTTTTATTATTTTGTAGGCTGTGATAAGGTTATGGTGATGCACAGAACCATGAAAATCTGACTCCTCTTTATAGTCTTGCTCAAAGTGGGCACTAAAGCAGTGAATGTGTCTCAAATTTTGTGTAAGCTCATTATTGGAAAATAAGGCTGTTCCTCAAACAGAGCCTGGTTCTTATTTTTATTTGCGTAAGCACCTTGACTAAAAACTCGGTAAAAATAGCAACTAAATGCTCTACAGTTGTGTATTCTCCAGCTGAGTTCCTCTGTTGTTTTTTTTTTCCTTGCAGCTATTGCCAGTGCAGGTCCACAGAAATCTCTCTTCTAACTAATCACTAGCACTTTTAGTAGATCTCATGCTTGGGCTCATCAGATTACATGATACGTAGGTTTGGGGTTGGTTTTTTTGTTTGTTTTTGGGTTTTTTTTTGTGTTTCCCCCCCTCCCCCCGATGTAGCTGTATTAATAGAAACCATTTGCCAGTGCAATTTTTCAACACAGATGATGCCTTAAGACCATGTCTTAATTTTTTAATAGCAACTAATTGCATGTTTTAGTGCCTTATATTTTAAATTCTATAGCTATATTCTAGCCTGCAACAAATGCTTTTACTGATCTGCGTTTTTCATGTTTGTTTGAGGGAGAACATGGGCTTAAATAAGAACAGCCATAAGGGATGAATTCTCAGGTTCCAGCATATTTTCTTCTTTCAGGTCTCATCCGGAGCGGTCGGTATGAGAGGCGTTGGTAGCACAGCGTAGTTACCAGTGACTGATGCTGATTATTTTTCTATGCTTAGAGATGCTGGAGTCTCCACGTATACTGCTCAAGATCAAGCTTCTGGTTATATAGTTGCACAGAGTCTAACTAAAGTACTTAGAATGAAATTCTTGTAAACTTATTTGGAAGCTTCTTCTCACCCACGTATGAAGGCTAAAAGAGTTTGCATAATGTTTTGCTGTGTGTTCAAAACAGCGTCTGTCAGTGACTTCGAACATGTGCTAGCTACAGCAATACGTTAAACAAGCAGAGGTGGGAAATCTTTCTTCTGCTGTTCTTAAATCACTGTGATTCTCAAAAGGAGTTTGAGCTGGACAGTATCTTACCCTGCTATTATCCAGATTTCTTTGGGTAAAATATGCCTGTGCAGACTGAAAACTATTTTTTTCTTTATGGTCTGTTCCAAACGGTGGCAAAGTATGATCTGCTAGAAAATGATTGCTGGAAGTGGGAGGGTACCTATATCTGGGACCCAGTCTGCAGTAAGGGCTGTGAATTTTGTGCGAGACTGTGTAGCATGAATCATATAAATATTCTAAATCTGGAGACAAGAGCCAAGGTTAGCCCCCAAACCCTGCCACAGTTCATAGCCAGAATGCTTTTCAGAGAGATGCACTGAAAAATAGTTTATTTCAGGATGAAAAGAAGGAAGAAATCTGGCTTGCTCTGGCAATAGCGTGGTTGGACCTCCTTCCTTTTTAAAACTTTCCTCTTTCTAAATATAGCAAATGTCTGCTGGGAATTTGCCAACTCCCTCTTCCCCTCAATTCCTATATTTTTAAATGTTGTCCAAGAGTTAAAAACATGAAACACACGACACGACTAATGAACTAAGGGTTTCCATAAATACCCAAAGATCTGGACTAAAAGAGCTGTCATTCGAGGGAATCTCTGAATGGAGCTTGTGCGCTTTGCCAGAATCCCTCCTGCATGTTTCCTGCGTCTCCTGCATCCCCATTGATATTTAAATATCAGCTTTCAGGTTGGACGGTACAACGAGAGCTTTTGGCACAGGTGTAGGAGCTATTTTATTTAATTTTTTTCCTTTTTTAAAAAAGGCATGAGTACCTTTTGCTGGTGTTCCTCACCCCCCTGCAGCCCCCCGCCCTGGAGGCGCGCAGCGCGGTGAGCGTACGTCGCACTTGGGCATTCTCTGGGGTGTAAGACACTATATAAGTGTAAAACGTTGCCACAGCAACCGCATGTCACACGATTCACTTGCGTAAGATGAAGAACAGATACTTAGGAAGCGGAGATCCCGTTTGCCTGCTTTTTTCCCCTGTCTCCGTATCGATACGCTTTATGAAGTTTGAGGGAAGCGAAGCTGCAGAGCAGCGCTGTTTTCTGAGGGTAGTAGAAGTTTTCCCCTGCTTGTGTTGGGATTCGAGAATGGGTATTGGTTTCGTGGCTGAAAATAAAACCTTGCCAGTCTGAGGCGGTGGGGGGTGGGAGGGGAAGGTTTAATTAATATAGTCTCTCTGTTAATTTTAAATGCTGCCGACGGGGAAAGCTTGTGCAGACGTGAGGGTGACAGGGAGAACAGGTCGCTGCGATGCATCTCCGTGTAACGAGTCCTTGACTACGCAGCGAAGGCAAACCAGAAACCCTTTCTGAAGGCAGATAACCGCCGTCGAAACCACAGGCTGCTCGGTGCGGGGAGCCCTGACAGAGCCCGGCTGCCGCCCGCCCCGAGCCGCCCGAGCGCTGCGGGCAGCAGCCGCTGCCTGGGCTCCTGCTGCCACCTGCCGCCCGATTCCCGGCCTGCGC
>VWZZ01001166.1:832952-866662 GCA_013399095.1 Psophia crepitans | reverse complement strand
GCCCCTCCGCGCCCCTCTGCTCCCCGGACCGGGCCGTTGCGGAGCACAGCCGCCCGGGTGCCTGCTGCTGCTCCAGGGAAGTACTGGGGAGACTTGCCAGAAGATTTTGTATGTGTATTTTTTTTTTTAATTTTATTTCACTTTATTTAAAAAAAATATATGTTCAAACAGTTTCACTTAATGTCCTGCCAGGCACTGAGAGCTTTTTTTTTGCTTCAAACTCCGTTTCTGCGGGGTTGCAGAGCCCCGCGTTGCAGCGACGTCGCCGGTACGCTGGCAGGGTGTGCGCTGGTGTTTCTGGAGGAGGAAACAGTCTTCCCCCGTGCTGTGGGAAGCAGTGGAAGGCTGGTACAGTGGGCTAAATTAGCCAGCTCTTAAACAACTGGAGAACTAACACTGGCGCATTTGAAATAGCTTGTGTATTCCCTCTCACGTGCCACCTGTGTGCGTGCAAGTATATTTTACAGCTAAAGGGGTTAGACTTTTAAATATAACATTTTAAGAGTATTGCTAGAAATTTGTCAGTAATCAGAGTATGAGAAATCAGATACTGTCCAAGCAATCTAATTAAAACTTCATGCTTTTGTTTCAGTTAACAATGTGGGAACTTCATATGCTTATCCTGAGTATTTTCTTGACGTTCCAGACCTGGATAAGGTGAGTGCTTTTGTGATGCCTTCTAGCGTTCCCGTTGTTAGCACTAAATGCTTAGCAAATATGACAAAAGTATTTAGGTTCGGTTAAGGTACCCACATATAACAAGGTTTTCTGATTAAAATTAAAGGCTCAAAACCAGAGGGATTTACATAAGCAACACAGCACAGCTCAGATGATGGCAGTCTCAGGTTTTTTGGTCGTGTGTTTTACGTATTCTTCTCCACTTCTTAATTTATATTTCTATTTCAGACAGATGCTCTGGGGTCTGTATCTGAAATCCACTCCTTTCCGTGGTCTCATCCGGCTGCTGTTCATGAGCTGCTTTAGCTTGTGTGCGTGTTTGTGGGGGTTGGTGGTTCTTAAGTGACGGAGGGCAAACAAGCAACTTCATGAAAGCAAGCTGCTTATTCCATACCACTGTAATGAAACTTAAATATGACTGTCCCTACGTTACCAGCTGAAACGATCTCGGTTGCGTTGGGTACACTGAAAACTCTGATTATGAACGATTCCACTGGTGCATGATTTTGTTTCCAAAACCCCTGTAGCTCACTGTATCTACTGTGGTTTCATGTTTTCTGCTTGAGCATTGATAAATGTGTCTGGGTTTTGGTTCACCTTCAAATAAGCTTCATAATATTTAGCAAAAATCCCAGTTTTTTTACCTGATGAATAAATTTTAAGCCACTAAACCAGTTACAAAATGAAGAGCAAGATACAGACACTAATTTATGAACATGTTTAAAAAAATCAGAATTTACTAAATTCATAAATATTGCAAATAGTCTTAGGAAATACAGTGTCTGTGTGATACATCTGTGTCGTTCTTTGTTAGTGTGATTAGTTCCTAATCAGAGATAAAACTTGAGCAAGTCACAGACTTTGCTTTGAAAATCTGTCACTCTTCTTGATACTTAGGCAGAAGTAAAGAGTAAGGAAGGTAAGGAGTGAAGGCAGATGTGTAAGTGTAAGTTTTTTAATTTATCCTGGCACTTAAACTCAGAGGGTGTGTAGATACTGATCACTAACTTAAAGTTTGGGGTTTTGTTGTGTTGTTTTTTTCTTGCAGACCATCAACAGGATGATCAACATTAACATCATAGCTGTTTGTAAGGTAAGTGCCCTGGTACCAACACTTGTTCTTGATGTCTTAATTCAAAACAGTAAACAATTAAAATTCAGCTCTCTAAAGCAATTACTTTCGCCTGTTGGACCACAGATTCATTTTTCATCTTAGAGTAACCCAGGGGTTATGATTGTCATATCAGACTGTTCTGATTGTTGTGTGAAACACAAACTGTTGCAAGGATACCTGTTAGCTGTTTGAAAGAGCAAGGTATGTTCACAAAACAGCAGTTGATGCTACTTTGTGCTTGTTGTTCTAGTTCTTGTAAATCGTTCATTCTTCTCCCCCTGTATCTGCTTTCTTGGGTAGTCAACCCTTATCTCTGCACACCTAACACTTTTGTACACTGTAGTGAGAGGACACTTAAATATTTCCTGTGAAATACACGAGCAAGAAGGAAAATGAAGTTCACAGAAGTGTGCATTAGCTTTTGAAGTATTTACCTTCCCTTTTGATATTTAAACTGAAATTATTATTGGAAAGAAACCAACCTGACTTCAGGCTAAAGCATAGGGCTGTTGCCTTGTTTACTAACATGATGCCCATTCAAAAATCAGATTTTCACTGTAGTATTTAAAAGCATAAAAGGAACAGAGGGCATAGCAGCTGTTTACATGACATGGGGAGGCGATTAGTATATTACAAGAGAGAGCTGAAGAAACACTTTGTGATCATTCAGTGCTTAACCTTAACTTTCTCTTCTTATGAATAACAAAACTTGCATCTCCAGTAGCTGAGGGTTAAGTTTTTGCCTCAAAGGCAAAATAGTAGGTGTTTCAAAGCTGGCTTGAAAGATTTGACTTTCTTACAGCTGTTCTGATTAGGTCAAGCACTAAATTCATCTGCTATGCTGCTCTTGGGAAGTCTGAACCATAAGTGTGTTGTTTCCATGTGAAGAGGCACAGGACCTCTTAAAACAGTGCCTTCTGTAAGATTTTTCTCACCTTACTAAAATCTAGGCAAACAGTGAAAGTGCAGCCCTTGTGTGACTGAATGGGATTGCTAATGTCAGCTTGCTGCTGCTAACTCTCGCTTTTGTGTGATTTGACATCTTGTAATGTTTCTAATTTGCAACAGGCAGTTCTAACAGTGGATCTTCAGCAACTTTTCACCCTGAAAAGGACTGCTAACTTGACAACAATTTCAGTTGACCAAGGATTGTGGCCCATGGTGTTTTTTTACACTACTGCAAATTTTTTGTCAGAGAGGTCAGTTATTAATGGGCACCTTTGAAAGTTTTTCTTATGGAAGTCATGTAGCAGACTTCTTAAATGTTAGCACAACTACACCAGGTGTAAATGTGAAGAAGTGTTGTAATGCATAGACCCCTTAGATAGAGATGAGTGTAATCGGAAGAATGCCTCTGCTGAGGTGTGACATCTGTGCTGTGCCAGCAGAGGGAGTGCAGAATTCAGTGATTTAAGAATTTGGGGTGTCAGTCTTCCTGGAAGCATTTTGCTAGAATAGAAAAGTTACAGATTAACTACTTTAATGTGTGTTTCTGAAGATGGCAGGGTAGAATAATTGTTGAGGTTTGCTTTACTGGCTATGTACCTAAAATTCCAGAGATGCAGCCAGATCATACTGGTTTTCAGAATAAACTAGCGCTCTTTTGTGGCTTGAGTCTTTGTGTTTATGATCAGTGGCATTCAACTATTTAAGTTAATGAAATTGTCATGCAGGTTCTCGTAAAATTTGTGTTGTCAGCCTCTTCGCGTTCTAATGTGGTCGTCTTCACATGTATAAAAACTCACTGAATATCTGCTTGCTGTGTGTTAATAGTGTTTTTCCTTCTGTTTGAAAACTTTTTTCTTGACCGTGAATAGCTCCTGCTACTGGGTATAATCAGAGTTTGAGCATAAGCTTCCAGGCTTGAAAGTGTTTCATCCTGCATGAGCCTGTTGTGTAATTAAACAGTAGGCATGCCAGATGCTTACTGTTTTGGGAAGAGGAGCACATTAGAGATATGTACCATCTGTAAGTAATTTTTTTCAGGAGAACCCATACAACTAGAGAATGATGATAGGAAAAAATAATTTTAGGAAAAGCCTGTGTGTTCTTTCTCTTAGATTTCTGGGATGTAATCTGTGAACAATGTAGTTCCATGTTTTAGGTTGATTTCCTCTCTAATCCAGGGGTATAAGTGTGGTTTTAAAAAAAAATAAAAATATCTTCCTTCTTGCCTGATTAAAAGTTTGGGATGGAAGAGAGCACTGGGTTCTTCAGCAAGGAGAGGAAGCCTGCTGAAGAGGTAAAGGAAAGGCAAGGAGGTTTTGCTGATACCTGTTCAGGCTCTGCTCAGAGTATTTCCAGATCCTCATCAGAAGTATTGCATAAATTGCGGGCTGTTATGTTCTGAAACGCTGGCACCCACTTCCTTGCCTTTGGGACCAAACTTCCTCAGTGCTTAAAGTGTAATGGCCCTGTCTTCTCAGTAACCTGCACCATGTCCTATCAGCAACACCTCTGTTGTACACCATAACTCTTCAATTGTTGTGGCTGAAACGCTCCTTAAGCTTGAAGTGGGAATGTCAAGATATTTAGATTCTACAGAAATGTTAAGGTCTGCTTTGTTGCCACAAGTGTAAGCATTTTTGAAGGATAATGCTCATCCCTTATCTTTTGACCTGTCTTTGTTAGGCAGCTCATTGGATTTCCTAGGAGGGATGTAGGGGTTATGTATGTAGGGGCAATGTAGGTCATGTAGAGGGGGTTGTTGTGGTTTAACCCCAGACAGCCATGAGGTACCATGCAGCTGCTTGCTCACTCCCCTCGCATGGGATGGGGGATAAAATTGGAGGAGTAAAAGTGAGAAAACTCATGGGTTGAGACAAAGACAGTTTAACAGGTGAAGCAAGAGACACACACACAAGCAAAACAAGACAAGGAATTCACTCCCCACTCCCCATGGCAGGCAGGGGTTCAGCCATCCCCAGGAAAGCAGGGCTCTGTCACGTGCAACGGTTACTTGGAGAGACAAATGCCTTTGCTCCCAATTCACCCTCCCCTTTCCTCCTTTCTGCAACTTTCTATGCTGAGCATGACATCATATGGTATGGGACACCCCTTTGGTCAGTTGGGGTAAGCTGCCCCGGCTGTGTCCCCTCCCAGCTCCTTGTACACCCCCAGCCTACTCACTGGTGGGGTGGGGTGAGAAGCAGAAAAGCCCTTGGCTCTGTGCAAGTGCTGCTCAGCAACAACAAAAACATCTCTGTATTATCAACACTGTTTCCAGCACAAATCCAAACCGCAGCCTCGTACTAGCTGATACAAAGAAAATTAACTCTGTCCCAGCCAAAACCAGCACAGGGGCACAGTGAGAGATCATGCCTCATCTTCACTTCACAGGATAAATTATCAGCCTAGTTGGTTCTGCTGTTTCATACTGTTCCCAACCATAAAGTATTTAATGCTATGAAATTTCCCTTAATGTTTGAGAACTTGTTTCCGGTGAGAGCTTTTAAACATGTTTCTTTCCCAAATCCTATTCTGTGCTCTCTGCTCCCGTCATGTCCTTAGAGCACTGATGGATTAGCTTGCCGTGAACCCCACAGTGTTGCAGTTTTGGGGCTGGATCAGTTTGTGGTGTGATTACTGTGATCTGCCTTCAGATCACCCTGTACACCACTGAAGACAAGCTATGTAAAACCATGTAAAACACGTTGGAAATCTCACGTCTTGTAAAAATACTGGTTAAGAAACCCAACCAAACACCACCCTGCCCCCCCAACCACAGTAGGTTCTTTTTAAACTGGAAATGTTCTTTTCTTCCTGGAAATGTCACATTTTTATGGTGATGTGCAGTGCAGGAGTTACTCTGTTCTTCATATATTACACAAAATAGGAAGTGCCTTGGGTCTTGATGGATGCCATAAACAGAATGAAGATTTTTTGTTTGTGGTATTTTCTCAGGAAAGCTTGAGAGTTTAATGCAGCCGTATACGAGAACTGAGTTAACAGGTAGATAAGGAAGAAGACAGGGTAGTGTGCGAAGTTTCATGGTTCCTGTCATAATCTCATCTCAAGCTTCAGGGAGATTTAAAAAGCAAAACCTTTATTTAATGATTGTTGGTGGCAGTTCAGGTAACATAGGTTTGTATTATAATTTTTTCATGTCTCATCACATTTTGGAACACAAACTAAACATTTCTGACATTGAATAAAATATCGGGTCCAGAGTCCTGTGTTTTTTTCACTATCCAGCAAGTTTTGAAGAGTCAAAATTGTAGCTGCTCGGTATAGTTTTCATCTAGAGTTTCTTTGTATCAACTGCACAGTCTTGTGTCAATTCAGATTTGTATGCTACAGCCTTTGATTTCACCTGGAAAAACAGTTAATCTTGATTTGGCTGTTGGATTAACGTACTGAAAGCCAAGGTTACCAGGCTTGCTGTCCAGTGGGAAAAAAAAAATAGGCAATGAGCATAGAGAACAGTTTCACACACTTTAGGGAGCCCTTCTTTCTCCTTTGGAAGCTGCAAAAGATGCTTTGTATGTGAGGAACAGCAAGTAATGTTACTTCTGTTTGCAGCATCGCAATATGCTAATTGCATTGGGAGTGGGGCATAAACTTGTGTTTTCTCTGAAAAAATGAGTAGGACTAAATAGTTGAGGGAGTGCTGGCTTAGTGGTTGATTAAGCAAGGAGTTGAATTGGTTTGCAGGCTATTATGTTGTGGGGGAATGTAAATTTTAGGCTTGCAGGGCAGGCTTTGGTTGGAAATTGGCATTAACAGAGGAGGGGGGAGAGTAAATGACGTATATGTACATGCCTTGGTGTCTGTGCTAATCTTTGCCCTCATCACCTTATTTATGTTTTATAATGAGTGTCGGATACAAAGGGATAATAGGCCTACAAGATCAAGGATTTTTATCATCAGTGTATTTGAGAAGCTTGTATCTTGCTTAAGACTTCAAAGTACGTAAACAGTCTGTGTTGAACTGGGAGATCTAGTGCCAGCTGCCCTCTTAATGGAAGAGGGGCGAGAGGTGAGTTATACCAGGTTGTAAATCCTAGGCAGGACAAGGGAACAGCTCTGCCTACAAAGTCTGAAACGGTGAGTTTAGGAAAAAGAACCCAGCAACAAAAGCCACAACCAATATAAAATTAAAAGGGGGAGAAGCAGCTATCATATTTGAGAAAGAGGGGAAATATTCTTTTGCAGACTTGTGCGTAAAAAGAGAAGCCTGGTGAGCAATAATCCTGGAAGACAGTAGGAAATGACCCCTCTGTCTGCCATCAGTGTTAGCTGGGCTGGTGCAGCCTTATACTGCATCCGTAAAGGTACTTTAACAAGAATTGGATGATAGTTGCTTGTGCCCTGCTAGAACCCTGTGTGAATTTTTGTATTTGTTGTGTATTGGAGAGGATCACAGTAAGTAGAATGTAATTCTGAGGAAAGTGGCAAAACTGACTTGTGAGAAGAGATCACTCTGTGTGTGTGTGTGTGAATTCCAGTCTAGTCAAGAGGTTTCTTTACAGTTATATTCAAAGTCATAATCAAAGGGGGATGATCACTTAGCCAAGTACATAATGTAGGTTTATAACGGAGAGGAGCAGTTGCCAACGGTCAGAAGAGGAGCAAGTGTTCTGTGAAGGTGGTCATGAATGTCATTCAGATGGTCCAGAGGGAGAAATTAAACACTGCGGTTTCCCACCTTGCTGACTTTGAACCTGAGAGCATGATACACAGGAAGCTGGAACAAGGCAGAGATAGCTGTGATAAATGCTTTTCAGCAAGTCAGGGAAGCACTTGGGATTTTTCTTCAAAGTACAAGTAACTTGGGGAAATTTTGGGAATTGTGGAGTTCTGTGGCTTTTTGTAGAATTGGGATTGAGACAAATATGTATTCCACATCCTGAAAGAGAAAGTTAAGCTTTGTTATTTGAATAGTCTTTTTGCTATGTAAAGGGCGGAGGGAAGATGCTTATTTTGAGAGCTTTCCCATGTAAACTGGACTCTGAAAGTTTATGGCTCTAAATAGGGAAAACTTTCTATCCTAAAACTGAGTCACTGACCATGAACAGGGCTTGCAGCATGTTACATTCATAGTTCCCTTTGTATGTCCTGTGCCCCTTTCTGGTTACTGACCTTGCTGCATGGGTTACTGTGTGATTGTTTTGTTTTTTTGTTTTTTTTTAATTGACATCAGTAAACTGACATTTACTTACCAGTTTTTACAAATTCAAATCATTCTTGTTCAGCTTCGGGTATGAGCTGCCCTAGGACAATTCTGTTTCAAAAGAGATGCATTAAAAAACTTGATAGTAGATGCTGAGAGTAGGTTTCACGATCAATTTAAACTACCAGTGCATGCATGCGTACAGTTCCTTAGTTCTCTCAGTGTAAGGTCCGTGGCATGGTGTCAGTGAGCTTCGTTAAACAGCTGGTGCGTTTGTGAACTTGTGTGAATCCCCTGCCTGGGTGCTATGAATTATCTTATGGTAGCAATGATGGTTTTTGTATGTGAGTGGGTGCAGCACAGGGAACTGCTGATTTTTAAAAAGTTATGTTGCTTTGAGTTGTTGTTCCTTCACCCCAGATTTGTGAAGGACATCTGAAGGAAGCTTCTTAGCTGCATAACGAAGTAGAAAAGTTGTCCAAGTTCTCTAGCTTCATCCTTTGTTGTACTTGCATAGGCTTAATTACAGATCGTTATATCTTTTGGAAGCGGAAGAGAGAGACTTGTAGTCATAACATCACACCATAGAATGATTTGTCTCTAAACGTACAACTGTGGTACTAGATTTCTGGCTTTGTGTAACAATTGTGTGGCATGTCAGATGTGGAAGATGACTTTGAATATTTACCTCAGCTTTTCCTACTCTGTTTTAGCAGTCTGAGTGAATATGACTCAAAAAGTATTCAAAACTTTCCAAATTATTATTTTTTCCCTAAACTCTGCTCATGAGCTATTGCTTGAATCAGAGTGAGAAAAGACTACAACTCAGTTACCACAAAGAATGGGAGTGTTTTTTTCTGGAAAAACCCCAACAAACAAACCACAAAACACTGGAAATACATGGTTACGCTTTTAACTATTTGTTAGTCCTCTAATAGGAGCTTTTAAGTGTAGCACTTGTTTTAGAACATAAATCTAGCCATATGGCTGTGCATTTTTGTATCTGCAGGTAGGAATCTCTGCTTCTTTAGACCAAAAGTGGTGTTCCTTTTTCCAAAATTAGGAGGTAAAAGATGGGTCTGGTGAGGAAGAGTGGACAATACAATCAGTGCTTACCAAGCATGTAATAAATGCAGTTGCAGATAAGTGGACATCAAAAAATGGTAGCTGCCTGTAAAAAATTAATGAAATGGTCTGTAATGAATCTCTACCTTAAGTTAGCCGTTTGCTGTGAGCATCCTGGAACTTAAGAGCTGGAGGGCTAGGGTGAAAGAGATTGACTTAAAAATAATGCAGCCTTCCAAACCAAAGGAACTGTACGCCAAATGCTACGGTAGCATTATGTGTAGATGTGAAATCATTGAAAAACAAGCAAGCAAAAAGCCCTCTACTACATCTTCGTGGTTGTGTACTTAAACATAACTTTTTGGCAGACTATATAAAATATAAAAGATGGACGACTTCGGATGTCGGGGAGGCTGTCACGAGCGAACTTCTCGTGCGTGCACACACACGTGTTCTCACGCTGCTCTAATGCAAGCCTTCAAAAAGAAAAAAGCAGTTTGCTTTGGATCAGCTGGCAGTTTTCACGTAGCCTAGTGTCTGGCTACTTGTTTGACACTACCTGAGCCTTCAGAGTTTTGGGAACATTCATGGTTCTAACTGCAGCACTGGTATTTCTGTGGAAAGTAGTATTGGTTCCGAAAAATTGTTGTGTGAAGGAAGCCAAAGTGAGTTCAGTAACCACTAACTGAAGGCATTCTTCTTAGGGTAGTTCCCAACCTTTCCTTTAGGTCTCCTGACACTTTCTTCCTTTATTAGGTTGCCTTCAGAGAAAGAAACACTACCACAGAGTTCCCTGGCTTTCTACATGCTAATTCCTATAGACTCAGACCTGCAATGCTTTGCGTTTATGAATTACACCCCATTACAGAACTGGCTATTTCTAAATAATAGCTAAAATTCGTATTCTTTATCTGGGAGATGTTTACTCAATTCTAGATGTTTGTTGTTGAACTGCCTTTTCCATAATGGTATGCCTGAGATTATAGGTATTGCAGGCAAGAGTGTTAACCAGTGTGGCTGTTTTGGATAAAGTTCATGCGAGCACATATGGACAGTGTGATTAATGGCAAAACTACGTTTCTGCTGTAGATTGTTTTACCTGAATTAACGCTGCGACTATTTTATGTGTGCGTACAACGTGTAAATTTGCCAGACCCAAATACTGTTGCAGAGTGCCCTGCCAGCATTTTTCCAATAGTGCCCTTGCGCTGCTGGAACAGTCCGAGTGTGGACTTGGCTGGGTGAGGTGAGACTGACTCAGAGAGCTGCCTTCTGTTACTTTAATCTTTAAAAAGTATTTTTTCTGTACATAATGATACTGAATATTCGTATATCTCTTTTCACACATCACAAGATGTAAAAATACAGATAGGAAAAACAGTTTTGCTCTATTTCAGATTTTTGAAATTTCCTCAATATATTAATGTTAGTGGAAACGAAGTGGTGATGAGTATGAAATCCAGGTTTGCCACCAGTGTTTTTCTGGGGGTGGGGTGGGGGAAGCTGATTGCCTGTCCAGCTGAACTTTAGAAACAGGTGATTTAACACAGCCAGTGGCAAGAGACTTCTTAATTTCTACTTGAATTGTGTACCTGTTGTTATATCTCAGCTGCCAATGGCTTCATAGTTTTTTAATTTATACAAGTCAATTATTGTAGCATGTTCTACTGTGCTTTCGTTTGGATATCAATAGCAACCAGCAGGTTCGCGGTACGCTGCTAGAGCTGCTTGATGGGTTGCAGTTTGGATTTAGACCATGAATGTATTTGTGGATTTATGACAGTTTCAGACATGGAGATCCCTCTGCATTGCAATGGGAGATCCTGCACAGGTTTTTCAGACTGTTCATGGCTTGCCTAAGGGAAGGCAATTTCAGTCCATGTCCATATGTCAATCTGTGGAGGTGATAAGCAGCGTTACACTGCCCTGAGAGGCACGAAACGATATGCCACTTTTTGGCAAGGGATCTGTGGGAGAGATCATAAAGCTTGTGCCGGATAAAAGATCTGCCAGTCTTGAACTGGTCTTAAAATCAACCTGAATCATTCTTTATTCTTTAACATGACAATAAATGGTTGTTTCCACATCTCTTTTGAAGCATTAGTGTGTGAAAAAGCTCATGTGTACTTAGACTTAATATTGGAGGGGTTTTTTGAAGTTGTATCAGATACGTTTAGCGTGGCGACATTTACTAACTGAATACTTAGTTTGACTTCTGGGGCAGTGCTGAGTGTTAAACGTCACTAGCTGACTTCATGAAGGTAAGATCTGTTCAACTCCTGCCTCCACAGTCCCTTACCGAAGCTGTCATGCGGCATGGCTGATGGCAGAATCTGTTCTAGGTGAGAAATGCCAATAAAATACAAAACACAGCCCTTCTCTAACATTTTCTTTGTGTGTCAACTGCAATCAACTGATTTTTTTTTCCTTTTGTGGTTTTTCTCCTTTATTCCTGAAAGCGTATGTTTTATAATTTAAAAATAAAAACAAACCAAACCCCCCAAACAAAACCCAAACCCAGATTCAGTCATATGTGAGGGCTAATGCAGTGGTGACAATAATATGAATAGCTTGCTATGAGAAAATTTTTGTTTCTTTGTAATAAAAGTGCATACAGGTCTCTTGTGCTCCTATATATGCTTATTTCTTGTGTGTGTTGTTTTTTTTTTCTCCCATACTACTCAAATGTTTCATGATTTAAGCTATCAAGGTAATTTGGTATCAGTGGGAGTACCATTACGTTTTGGTGCCATTAGTGTTTTATTACCCCTTCCTCACTGTTCTCAAGAACTTTGTTGGAACACCTTTTAAAGATGTGAAATGTGGTCACAATTTACATTTCTTGTCTGATCTGTCTTTGGTGTCAGTGATGTGACATTAACAGGGTTGGTTGGGGGCAGGGTAGTATTTGGCACAAGCTGAACTTTATTTCTTAAAGGCAGAAATTTTGGGTTTAAATCACGTTTTAGGATGATAGTCAATAGTAGTAGGAAAAATTAACTAAATTCCTCAAAGTTTTGATCAATGCTTGATTTGTGTCCCGTGTCAGAGCTGCTCTGTCTGCAACTGGGAAGCTTGTTTTAGGATTACTGCTCTGGAGAATCCTTCAACCACGTTGCTCAGAGTTATCACGAAGGCAGAAGCTCCCAGAGAAGTGAGGAGGTTTGCCAGGCTACTTTCCCTGTAGGTTCTTCAGTGTGAAAACATCTGTCTAATCTGCAAAAAATGTTTAGGAGGAGGTCTTAACTGTCTTCTGTAGGTAATATAATGTAGGAAACTTGCCTTCACTAGTTTTGTCCAGTGCCCTTGCTGCTCCACAATTTAACTTAAAATCAGCAATTCAGTTAGCCTAGCTAAAATGCATCAGATACTGTCTTGAGTCTTGGCGTAGGTGGTAAATTCAGTCAGTCTTGGGGAAGACAGATGCTTTTTGTGGGGAGAGAAAGATCGTACAGGTACTGTAGTACTCTGGTGTGTTAATGTTCTTCAGAGGCCACGGATGCTGCAGAGCAGTGAAGACATTTTTTTTATTTACTCTTGTGCTTATGCTACTAGCTGGATGGGTTCACCAGATTCAGTGCACACACTACTTGTCAGAGCCAGGTTATCCAGGTAGAATAAAAATAAACTGCCTACGCAAAGTATGGTCTCTGCTTCCCTGAGCCTTGGTTGGGGTGGAGGGGGTGGCAGCTGCTTTGGGGAGGAAGGGAGGCTTCCCTCGGTCTCTGGCAGTCTGGTGTCTGCTTTCTCAGCCATCATGAATGTTTTCTTTTTGCAGATGACACGATTGGTGCTGCCCAGCATGCTGGAAAGGTGAGTCACACTAACACTATCCAGACAAAGTCATCATTATTTATAGGGGAGAATCCTTTCTTGAAAAATTCATTACTGTGACTAATCAGCCTAGTCTCCATGTTTTAATGGCAGAGTAATGCTGGGTGAGTCACGCTGATGGTGCATGAATCATCAGACGGTGGAAGCCTTTTCCACTCGATTCCCTTTTTATTTTTCCTCTCCCTTCTCCACTGTTGTGGTGATTCCTTTTAGAACAGAATTAAAAAGCCCGTCTGACTCATCAGCACTAACTCAACAACCTGCTATTCTGAGGGGGTGGTTACAGTTCCTGGGAATAACCTTCTTAAGGCTATTTCTCTAAGTCTTTGTAAGTAAAATGGATGCAAAGAATATGTTCTCATTATACAGTAGGAGGTATGTTGAGGAAAGTCTGTGATCATTTGGAAAAAGTAGAATTGGGGACCAGCTCTTTAAAATAAAAGTTAATGCACACCACTGTCGCCATGGAAGATGTGTACTGACTTCCTAGCTAGCTCCCAGGTGAAACTAAAAGGTGCATGGTTTCCTTTTTGTCCCTCCAGGCTGTTTTCTAGCTGACGTTGACTGTCCCAGACTGTTCCCCATCTCTGTTGCGGTGCTAACCCCAGCTTGCTGGGGGCTGTCCTAGCTCAGGGCTGAGCTACACTCGCAATACTGAGGAAGGCTGTGTAGAACCATGCATGGTGGTCACCATGGTATTGCCTTCAAACGAGTGCTGTAGGAGGAGCATATATATGGGGCAAACCTTCACATATGACACAAGAAATACCAATTTTTTTTCTTTATTATCCCACTCTCTGGGAGTCTTCATTGCAGATCAAGATTCAATTATTTGAGTGTTGCACAGATGCAGAGTGAATGTTTCACATCTAAAACGAAGTTCCTTTGTAGGCACAAACTGTCAGAGCTAGTGGCCAGTATGGGTGTCAGTGTCTAGCACATCAGAATCATGATGATCTTAGGTTTTTAGTTAAACAATCAGGAGATAAGTTTACTTCACGTAAAGAAATTTGAATTAGAAAAGGTGACCCAAGACAGAGCTCTGAGACAGAGGTTTAATATTTTCCAAGAAGTCTGGAGGATAAGAATTATAATACAGTGGTGGTAGCTACTCAGGGTTTGTAACTCAAAAGCTACTCCTTTCCCATGTACTATTATTGATAGATAAGGGACCTGCCTTTTGTGAAACCACCCCCAACGTGACGAAAGCCCTTCTGCTTTCTCAGGATTTAGTGCTGTTTTGTTATCATTCTTCGGAATTTGGAAGCTCTAACAATTTTTGTGTCTCAGTTTCCTCTATGTCTAAAGAAATAGCGTAGTTATCCATTTGGCAGAGTTGATCTCTTCAGCTTCTTAGGACAGAGTAATGTATGTTGTACTTACAGAATGCCCTGTGTATGTTTTTCTGTTACGTATTAATGTGGGTGAGATGATTTGAATGAAAAGCAGCAAACAGGATCCTGCTGACGTCTGGTTCTGACTATCTTTGAGCACACCATGTCATGTTTCTTCTCCTTTTTTCTAACTGCATGGTTACCTCAGGACTCTCAAGGGTAAATGTTCAAGACGAAGATTGAAAGAAAAGGTTGATAGTAGTTTATAAAAAAAAAAGAGTAGTACACACCTTGAACTTTTTCCTATTTGTGAGCGGCCACTTTGAATGCCTGCTCCATCTGAATGCAGGCCTTGGTTTCTGTCCCAGGGAAAAATATTTGAAAAAGCTTCCATTTTTGTGTCTGGTTTTGTGAAGTCAGTTGGGTTTGCAATGCACAGAAGCAATGTCTGCAGCTGCCAACTCCTGCATAGTCATAGCTCACAGGCCATTAACACCGCTAAGAGTCTGTAACCACGGGAGGACGTGGATGTCCAGCAAGTCCAAGAGCATGAACGAATGGTAGCTGTACTTGGCTGCTCTTTGGGCCAACCATAAATTTCTCTCATGGGACCATGGGTTAGGAAAAAGGGCTCCAAGCTCTAAGAATAAAACTAGACGAGGATTCCCATCATTATTCCTCACTTGTTCAAGCAGGATAGTG
Organism: Psophia crepitans; assembly: GCA_013399095.1. Classification (NCBI taxonomy): domain Eukaryota; kingdom Metazoa; phylum Chordata; class Aves; order Gruiformes; family Psophiidae; genus Psophia; species Psophia crepitans. Next base: position 851,823 of record VWZZ01001166.1, on the reverse strand, counting down.
TGAGTAGATGGAAGTGACGTAGAATGCTGTAGCATCTTGCAGCTATACTGCGTACTTGTACGTATTTGAGTGTTGGTTTTATGACAGTATATTACAAGAGAAATACAGAAACAGAGCGGAAATTACATGCCCTGCATCCAGGTCTGTAAGGAGAAAACACAACTGCATCTTGGTGTGTCTGTTACTTCTTATTTATAATAAACGTAGCAGCAGTAGATGAATACCTCTTCTGGTAGTGGCATTTAGATTCTCTGCTGTGGCTCCTCTACTGTGCTCTGAACACTTAAAGTGACAATTTATAATCTGCCGCTTCCTATTACACTTAAATGAGCAGTTCCTTTGTAAATTTTCAGGCTACTGTCTAAGGTGGGAGGCTCGGAGAACTGAGAATCGAGGCTTGATGTCTTTGGGCACAAAAAAACCCCACCACAACAACAACAACAAAAATCAGTTGACTGTTTCTAGACAAATACCAAACTATGGTATTTATTGCCAGGGAAGTAGCAAGTGCATAATTACATTACAGAGGAAGCTTGCTCTTTCCACTTGGCGTGCAGCTGGAGCAGGCGCTGGTTGCCACAGCAACAGGGAGATGGCTAAATATAGCCTCCCTGGCGCTGGACCGCTTAAGGTAGAATGATGGGGAGGTGTGAGGGTGTGGGCCTGGGTCTCTTCATCCTGACCAACTTTTTTTTTTGAGTGCACACTTGAGTTGGAAGGAGCCAAAATTTTTTTTTGCTGCGCTGATGCTTGCGTAGTTCTTCGGATCCCTCCCTAAAAAGATTTGTCCCACAATTCCTCTAAGAAGCAAAACTGTGGTTGGAGTAATCGGAGGTGGTCCCCTACATGCATGCTTCTCTGTTTCCTTTTATCTGGAGGTTTTAAGTTCTGAACTTTTAAGGCTAGGACTGTTTTCCTTATAAAGAAAAAAATTCAAACCACAAAACCCACAGTGGTGGCGTTGACTGCTTCAAAGAGACCGATACATGGAGCTTCTGTAAGGGGCTGCTATTAATTTTTTTTTTGTACTTCCAAGAGAGCTTTCATCACTGGGTCAGACGATTAATTCGCTGCACCTAGATGATCGTCACTACTGCTGGAAAGTTGCAGTCTAGCCAGATGCTGCGAGACCTGTGCTGTACAGCCTGAATGCCAACCTCTAGTCTAAAGCTTCAGTTTGTTTTATCAGTGTGAGGCTCGTGTTTATCCACATAAATACTTACCCCTTTTTGAATCCTGTTAAGCTTTTATCCTCAATTAAGCTTTGTGGCAAGTGCTCCCGTAGTCTGAATATGGGAAGAGCACTTCCTTTTATTGGATCTAAATTTCAGTCTTTCATTTAAATAAATGTCATCTTTCTTTTGTATTCTGAGAGGATAAATCAAGATCTTGATCTTTGTCATTCATTAGTGTGTATACTCTTATCATGGCTGCTCTTAATAGTCTCTTAAATAGCTAAATTGAACCAATCTTTTCACCTCATCAGTGTGCCAGGGTTTTTTTTTCTTCTTTTCCTCTTTCATAAATCATCAGTTTCTTGATATTTCTATCCTGTGTTTCATAGGATATAATATTTCATAGACTGTAATAAAAGAAATCAGCAGTGGTTGATCTGTCCCTGCCATTCCCATGATCTTGTTCTTTGTCTGGTTTTGGTGACTCCTGCATAAAAGAGAACTCCTTGTGGACTTTGTTCGGGTTTTCCAGGGAGTGGATAGTTGGTTGAGAGTCCTGCAAGGTTTGTGATTAATTCACGTTATTTTCTTTAGTAGGCATTGTTGGGTTTGTTAATAATGATTTTTCATCTGCCATTCTGTAGTCTGTTCACATAGCAGTCTGAGCTCTTAAAAAAGTTCCTTATAGTATTCCCCAATCTGGTAATCTCTTAAACTGCATGAATACTCATTTCACTGCTAATCCCCATTTGAGCTCATGAATAAATATCACGAGCACCACCTGTCTTGATATGAACAACTTCTGGCATCCACTGTTAACCTTTTGCTGTCGTGAAAATTCATGATTGATTTGTGGTCTTATTTTCTCTATACTACATATTTTGATCCATGTTTCTACTGTATTTTACCAGCCAAGCCTTACATATGACCAGTGATCTGGACGAAGGGGACAGAGTGTTCCCTCAGCAGATTTCCTGATGATACAAAACTGGGAGGAGTGGCTGATAGACCAGAAGGCTGTGCAGACATTCAGTGAGACCTGGACAGGCGGGAGAGTTGGGCAGAGAGGAACCAAATGAAATTCAACAAGGGCAAGTGTAGGGTCCTGCTCCTACGGAGGAATAACCCCAGGCACCAGTACAGGTCAGGGCTTGACCTGCTGGGAAGCAGCACTGTGGAGGAGGACCTGGGAGTCCTGGTGGACAGCAAGCTCTCCATGAGCCAGCAGTGTGCCCTTGTGGCCATGAAGGCCAATGGTATCCTGGGGTGCACTCAGAAGTGTGAGACCAACAGGCTGAGGGAGGTTATGTGGCCCCTCTACTCTGCCCTGATGAGGCCTCATCTGGAATATTGTGTCCAGTTCTGGGCTCCCAGTTCAAGAAAGACAGGGAACAAGTGGAGAGAGTCCAGTGGAAGGCTACCACGATGATTAGGGGGCTGGAGCATCTCTTGTATGAGGAAAGGCTGAGAGAGCTGGGTCTCTTTAGCCTGCGGAAGAGAAGACTGAGAGGGGATCTTATCAACTCTTACAAATATCTAAAGGGTGCGTGTTAAGAGGATGGGGCCAGACTCTTCTCAGTGGTGCCCAGTGACAGGACAAGGGGCAATGGGCACCAACTGGAACACAGGAAGTTCCATCTCAATATGAAGAAAATCTTCTTTACTCTGAGGGTCATGGAGCACTGGCACAGGCTGCCCAGAGAGGTTGTGCGATCTCCTTCTCTGGAGATATTCAAACCCCACCTGGATGTGATCTTGTGTAACCTGCTCTAGGTGATCCTGCTTTGGCAGGGAGGTTGGACTAGATGATCTCCAGAGGTCCCTTCCAACACCTGCCACTCTGTGATTCTGTCATAACTCCTGAAAAATACAATGAACTTGGACAAAGGTGTTTGAAATCCTGAATGACTGATATTGTTCTTTTCTGTCACATTAGCCATCTCATTTTTAGAGGTGAATCAATCACGTATTTAATTGACACTTGTATCATGGCAGAAGCTACATTGATTTGAATCTATTGTCATGATTTTCAGAGCTAACAGTTTTAGTTTTTAATGGTCACTCAACTCAACTGTTTGTTTTTATCATTGTGGTGGCAGCAGCAGAGGGTATACATAGATGAAGAAATATGATGAGAAACTCATGTGAATTTGCAGGAGTTGAGCTGCTGACGACTTGTGTGCGTGCTCTCACCCTGCACCAAACGGGCATGCTTAGCTGGTTCAGGTAAACTGAATATACTAAAGGCGAAGAGGAAGCAGAGATGCATCTTTCACTGTGTTCGACTATCTGGTAGCACCTTCTGACAGCATACTTGCCTTAATTTCCCTGAAGCTTTTAAAACTAGTTCTTCTTCCTACATAGTCGTAAATAATATGTCTGGTTTTGCAGGTGAAATTAGTCTCAGAAATAGGCTCAGAATCAGTCCGTGGGTTGGGAGAGTTTTACTTTGTCCTACCTGCACGTGCTTTAGGAGCATCTGGCAGAGCAAGCGGTAGCTAATTTCAGACCGGTACCCTTACCGGAGTATTGCTGTGGAATACTTTCGCTGTTACTGCAATACGCCTGTAAAATGGCTCTCTGTCATCATCCACTGAATATCTTCCATAGTATATTAAAACACTTCTGTATTTGAGCAGTAGATCCACATATTTCCTGTCTTGAAGATGTATCATGAAGTAATATTTAGAAGGTGAAAGGGATTATTGAAGTGTAAACTATACAACAAACTTGTGTTGCCATTTCTGCCACCTTAGCCCAAGATTTAAAGTTGCCTTTTGGACTTGCCAGCTTCACTCTGTTTGGCACAGTTTAGCCCTCTGTGTGTAAATATGTATATACACATATGTAAGGAGCTTGATTCCCCTGCCGTATGGACCTTGGAGGAGTTCCTGATTTATACCAGCAGCTTGAATACTTACATTGTGCCTAGTTATATTAGTAAATTTCAGTTTAGGATTTGATTGGGATTTTTACACAGATCTTAATCACAACTGCATCATAAATGTTTTCTTTAGGCTTGCAGCAATCTTCTGAAACATGAAAGATGTTTCCTTTATTTCATGACAATGTATCTTCACTGCCTTTCAGATCAAAGGGGGTAATCCTGAATATCTCCTCGGCTGCTGGGATGTACCCAACTCCACTGCTGACTCTTTACTCCGCAACCAAGGTAAGTGTTCTTTTCCACACTGAAATCTAGTATCAAATATAAGCCAACACTCCAGGAATAAATGTTTTGGTGTCCATCTAGTGGTGCTTTTGTGAACTAAATGTACTGAGTTTCTAACTTAACATTTTTCCAATAGCAGAAGCTGGAAGGTCAAGAGAAAAATAAGTGCAAGGGTTTGCTGGCATGGGAACAGCTATTTCGTATGTTTCATCATGCCTTCTACTTTTACATGGAAAAGGATGCTAGTGTCTCAAGTAAGCTTAGTGCGAGGTTGAGAAAGGACATTGACTAAGTTTAATACGCTTTCTTATTTTGACTTTGAAACTCTTTTCCCTAATCTTACTGAAGATGTGTATCTCCAATATATATGTAAATGTGTTTATTTAAGTAGGACTATTCTAGTGCTTGCTGGAAGCAAACATTTCTCCTCCTTTTTTATTAGTTGCCTTAAGTTTAGCCTTTCAAGTAAGAGAGAGGATAGAGCTCTAGGGCTTCACCAATACCAAATAGTCAACTTCCCTTGATCCGCTGACCATACATCCTGCTAACGTTACCCAGTGTGGTGTCTGATTTCTTGCAGTGAGTGGATTATTGGCTTATCTTCTCCCTGGCAGCCACCATAAATTCCAGGTTCTTTGCAGCAGGGCTGCTGCTCAACCAAAATTAAGGCATGGCGTTGTCCCACTCTGTATGCAGAACTTTGCACTTCACTCTGTGCCAGTCGAGAAATCTCCTGATGCTTAACAGTTGTTATGATTATCAGGAGCTGTCTGAACTGAAGCTCTGTCATGTCATCTAATGTTGTCATCTGCAGATTTGCTGAGGGCGTGCTCTGTGTCATCATCCAGGTTGCTGATAAAAGATACTGAAGAATACGGGCCTCAGTATTGATCTGTAGGGTTCTCTGCTTGTTATCAGCTAGATGTCAAGCTATTAATCATGGCCCTTGGAGCCTGGTGGTCCAGCCAATTTTCAGTCTGGCCAGAAGTTTGTCCTTTCAGCCCATATCTGCTTGAATTCCAAATGGTAATGCTGCAGAAGAGTGTGTCAAAAGCTTTACTGAAGTGAAAATATATCCATATACACGCACACACATGTATAGCTTATATATACTAAAAATCTGTTTTCCTCGTGTACAAAGCTAGTCCACTCCATTGTAGAAAGCAATTGAGTTGGTCAAGCATGATTTGCTATTGGTAAATCTGTGTTGACTTGTTTCTGTTTTATTTTCTTGTCATTTATGGGCTTGGAAACGAATTCCACGAGGAGAACTCCATGATCTTTTCACAAACTGAGTTAAAGCTGATGGGATCATTCTTGCCTTTTCAAGGAGGAGTATGTTAGCCCTCTTCCAGCTGTCAAAGACTTCCTTCGGTTTCCATAGCTTTTCAGATACTGCAGACAGTAGACTTGTATACAAATGGATTAGTTCTTTTAGCACTCCTGTGAATCCTTGGTGGCTCCATGGATTTGAATACACCCAGCTTCTCTGAGTAGTCCCTAAATTGTTGCTGCCTCTGCCTGTCCCTTTGGTTAAACAAAGCTGGTGCATGCAGAGGTGTGTGAGCAGGGTTTGCTAAATTGTTGCCAAAAGTAGTGTTGAATACCTTAACCTTTTTCTATCCTTTAGGTTGTTTCCCTCATCCATCAACAGATCCCCATTTCTCTGAAATTCCTCTTGAAACTAGTGTGCCTGTAGCATTTTTTACTGCTACCCTTATTGTCCTTTGCCACTGTTTTCCTAGCTTGGATTTTGTTCCTAAGTACCCAGTAATGTTTTATGTTTCTCTCTTGTTAGTTCTACTTCGTGTCTTGCATACTCATTTTCGTTCATCAAGAAGCTCCCCACTTAGCCAAACACTTCTTTTACTGAAATTTTGAGTTGTCCTTGACAATAGGCTGGTTTATTTTACTAGTTCATAAGTTGCTACTCTAGATCTACATTTCATGCTAAATTTATCTGCTCTGATTTCTTTTTGTATCACTAGGACAGTTTTGTCTTTCTGCAGCTGTCAGGGGGGTTTTTTGGTGTCATCCCTCCCTCCGGCCGAAGATACTTATAGGGGCTTCTAGGATGTTCTCCTACATGACATACAGTTAACACTGTAAAGACAGAATATGAGTACACAGTAAGGAACTGAAGTGTATGTGATAAAACTAAATGCAGGAGACATTTACACTTGTATTTAGCACTATGGCACTACAGCTCTTTTGGGTGCATCTGGTAATTATCTTAAATACTTCAAGGATTCCAGGGTCTAAGCAGAACTTTGACAGGATGAGGAAACCTTCAGTAATGTCATTCATGACAGAACAGGCCAAGGTTTCCTCTAGACTTAGTAACCTCTTCATATTTCCAGAAAGGAGCTGATGCACACTATTTTATTCCTACTAGAGGAGGGGATATTTAAGTTTAGAAATCATGAAAGCCTGAATTAGTTTTTGCTGATAAAATCTGCTCTTGAAATAGCTGTTTCCTGAGAGCGCAGTTCTTTGTTTTAATACGAAAGGTCACTCTTGTTGTGGCAGTGCCTTCAGCTTTATGGAATGAATTCAGCTTCTGATTTTAGCGATAATATGCCTTACGCTGCTTTGCTTAGTCTTTTTTTCAATGAGAGTCTCAAATGTTTCCTCCCCTCCCCCTAAGAAACTGCGTTACAGATTAAGTAATCTGCCTGTTCTCAGCGCTGCTCATCTTATACAATGGCAAGATTAGTAAGCATGAAAGTGACTCCCCTAATGTAGCTATAGAAAGACTGTATCTGCAATTTCTAGGGGTTTTTTTCCTCAGCTATACAGAGGGGGTTTAAAGCACAGTATCCTTCAGGTCTAAGTCAATGGCTTTGGCTAATTATCAGGAACAGCCACAGTCCAACTCTTTAACCTTCCCGTGGTGAATTCCCTATTTTGCAATGAAACGAGACACTTCCAAAATAGGACTATGATTCCCTTCACAGGCTTACCTATCTACCTGTATTAATACTAATGATAAGTGAAATACAATTTATTTCTCTGCCCCCCCCCCGCACACACACACTTTAGTATTTGGGTTTGTTACCGGATATCCAAGGAGAAGTTATCTTAATGTGATATTTATCTGTTTATTCAGGCAATGTTTAATTAAACAATGTTCTTAAGACTGTGTTAAGTTAGAGGCTGCTGGGGGACTTGAGCATCTGGAGGTAGAAAACCCACCTTCTCTTGAAATAAATTCTTCAAGAAGAAAAACTACAAATTTTACTTGAATACTGGAAGTTACTTTTTCTTCTCCTGAAGTGAACATTCTCTTTATTGCAGGCTCTCTGCAAGCAGTGGAGGTGACACACTCTTTATACTGTCTCTCCATATTTGAAACAGTAACTGATTTCAGCGCACTCATGCAGAAATAGTTAGCAATTTGAATGATCAAAACCCTTTGATCAGCACAACATAGTTTTTATTTATTTTTAATAGATTATTGATATACTCTGTGCAATTATCACATACATCTGACAACTGTATTCAGGGACTGCACTGAACTATTCGCATGTCTATGCAAGTGCCTTATTGTTACAATAGCACGACTCGCTCATTGAATCATCGCTGCTAGGCCTCGTGTTCAGAGACTTTTGGAATCCTGGTCTTCATTAAGAACTTATACTTGAAGGAAACGGAGAACAGTTGGACAGAAGATAAGCTTTTTCGGTTTAATGAGCCTCCTTCTAGCTTGTACATGCAACTTGGAGATGAAGAATAAAAGAACCTATTTCCTACACAGCAAAATCTAGTTTTCTGTCAGATCTTGTGTGCGCTCAGAAAAGTGTCTATAGAAATAGCCCAGTAGCATGGGAGTGTTTCTTTTTCTTGTGTAGTCTGAGTTCAGTAGGATGACATTAGTAGGAAAAACACTGGGCACTGCAAACTTTAAGCATTGGTTTCAGTTAATCCAGTGGTGACATGGTCAACAAAGGCAGACTGTATAGAAAGTGCAATACCAGAGCTTTACTGTTTGTTTTGAAGCTGGCCTGAAGCAACTGCTTCTTAAATATGTGAATGAATTTATTTAGTACTTATTTTAACTTCAAGCATGGATAAGAAAGTTTGTTTCCTTCAGTTGGAGGTACTCCTTTCATCTTACTTGGCTGCATTGTTTCACTAAAACAAGCAACCACAGCAGAACCTGATATTTTGTCTCACTGGACTGCAATAGGAAGAGTGGAAGGGTGGTTTAGAAGAACTCCAGGAGGGGGAATCTATACTGGTTTGAACTGCTGAGTAACCTTGGGTTATGAGGACTATTCTTTCTTGGCATGGTTATGGAGGTGGCTGTATCAGATGTGAGGGCACCTTGAAGGCAAGTGCTAGCAGGCACCTTCAAAGCCTTTTCAGTTCTTGCTTTAGCTTCTAGTCTTGTAATTTCTAAAACTTCCAGAAGTTTGGAAAAGAATCTGTGGAGGTGGACTTCAGGACTAGGAAAAAGTATTCACTACAGGGGGTGGCATTTCTTAAAATGTGAAGGCAGCAGACAAAGTATTCACACACTTCTAAAAGCCATGCACAAAGAAACCTACTGAAATCACTAAAAAAAAAAAATAGTCTAATGAGGTGACGTAGTAGTGAACAATGTGAGCATACAAAGTCTTATTTTCCTTTTTTTAACTAGGCTTTATGTAACAAATCCAGTTCCTTTTCCTTCTAAAGTAAAAAGGGTTTTACTTGTTTAGATTGAGCCTCACTTCTCTAAAAATGCTTTGTAAGCATAGGGTTTCTATTCAGTTGGCATTGCTCTAATATGCAAAATTTTTTTGAAAATCTAAGGTTTTTCACTTTGAAAGCAGGAACTATAAATAGTAATTCAAATCTGCTTACAAAAACCTGCAAACTATAGTTTCTATTTTAATGCATACCATGCTGCATGTTTCCCTTCTTTTCTCTCTAGGCTTTTGTGGATTACTTCTCCCGAGGCCTCCATGCAGAATACAAGAGCAAGGGCATCATTGTGCAGGTGAGCAGAGTTTGTTTCACGTAAGTGTGGTTACCACAGCAACATTGGTGTCTTGGTAACAAAAGGCAATCAGCATATTCTCTTATTCATGAATATGTGACACAGATTAAGGATAAGGATTTCCTTTGATCCCATTAGCAGCTTTCTTAAGTTAGTCTGAAACAATGTGTCTTGAAACAACAAAAACGTGGGTGGTGTGTTTTGGGTGTTTTGTGGTTTTGGTTTTTGTGGTTTGGGGTTTTTTGTTTTGTGGGTGTTTTTGGTTTTGTTTTTTTTAGTTGTTGTTGGTAATTCAACCTTTAAGTATAAAATATTCCATGAAACTGTGCAAGTCTGTAGAATACATCTTTATACAACTCAATCTACTGGAATTCACTTTTGGAGTGCATTTGTACAGCAATTCATTGGGTAACTGCTCAAAAGACTCAGCAGCAGTCCATTCCCTTCAGTGTCCATGAATCAACTGCTACTGTAAGAACAAACAAAAGCCTCAAAGACCCTTTGTACATAATAGACTGATTTAATTTTCTTCAGTACTGGGTTTTCACATTACTAATGAGTCTTGCTTTCCCCGCCCCCCTTTCGTTTACTTTCCATAGTTCTAATTATTTTTGATGGGATATAAAAGCAAACCAAGCCAGTCTCACAGCTTTATGGGGTTTTGCTTTAATATCACTTCTCACATACTCTTAGTGTTTGCTTCCAAAACATAGCTGGAATTTCCAGCTTTGGTTGCAAACACAGAGTTTTTCATTGCTTATTATACCTGTTGCTCTGCAGAGCAATAGTCAGTTTGATAAAGGTGGTAGAAGATCTTACCTGTACTGTGAAGACAGTGGTGTATCTTTTTTTAATTCAGTGAGAGATCTTCTTACAAACAGGATTAGCCTGTTTCCAGAACTCACCTGTTCTGTATGGTGGTTCTCAAAACCATTTGAACTCTGAAAGTCCTAGGAGGAGTAAGGCACAAATTTGCCTACGTTATTTGTGCAATGCCTAAGCAAGAGAGCACAGCTTTTGTTACTGGCTAAAACCATGGAGAAGTTGTTACCCACTTAAGACTCTGTTACCTTTTTGACATGCTAGGTCTTTTTTTTTCCCTTTAAGTATACTTAGGAAAACAAGAACTTATCACCAGAAAGTGTCCTGCAGTTTAATGTGCAGATGTTTAGTCCCAGATTTTGGTATAATGTCCTGTCCCAGTTCCTGAGAGAGAGTTGTGTTAAGAAAAAGACAATTACTGTGCGAGCCATTTCACGGAGTAATGGAAACCTCATTGAAACTTAGATTTAAACCTTACACTAAACATCTGAAGGGATGTTGTTTATTTTGGGGTCTGACAGTGGCGAAGAAGCTAGCAAAGATGGTCCCTGAAAGCGTTCTAACTACTGTTGTTATAGACCTTCTTGAGGACAGACTAGATGACTTAAAATTTAAGATGGTGACAGATTATAACTTGCTGTAGAGCTCCCAAAGTGTAACTTCTCCTCAGAGAGTTCGATGCTGTGCCCCAGCACCCTGGGGTGAACCTTCAGCTAAACCATGTTCAACCAAACATGAACAGGTACATGTTCAGTGTACGAGGTGGTTTGTGTGTGCCTTCAGTTCTTGAGTGGATTAAGCTGGAGCACCTTTTAATGTTTTATGTCTCCTTGTTACTTTCTCTTCTCACAGGCCCTTCCAAGCCTTTCCCTGGCTTCAGCCCCAAACCATCCAACAATGGGTCGATTTTTACCATACTGGGATTTGCTTACAGCTTTCTTTTTACTTTTACCCTTCTGTATTACTTCTTTCTCCCCAGTGTGGTTCAAGTTGTACTCTTTGCAGATTTAGCTTCATTATCAGCTGTTTTTCTGATCGCTTTCATCTCTGTGCAGCATGGCCCTTCTAATCTGTGGTCACAGGCTCCAGTGAAACTGAGGGCACTGGTAGAGTATTTCTCTTTTCTACATCAGTAATAGGAAATCCTCCAGTATGATTTCTTTCCTGCTCAAGCCTACCTACAAACTGTGAGGCATGGGCTCCTCCAACACATGGCTTCACTGGCAACAGAGCTGCATGTGATTTTTGTGTGTGTGTGTTACAGTATGATGTCTAAGCTTTTTCTCTGCTTTCTGGTGTTTTCTCAGGTAAAACTGCTGGTAATTACCTTGGTGTGAGAGTGTTTAGACAGATGCTCACAGGGGAAAGAAGTGTTGTATCCTAGATTGGATATGAGGAAAAATGTCTTCACTGAAAGCGTTGTCAGCACTGGAACAGGCTGCCCAGGGAAGTGGTTGAGTCACCATCCCTGGAGGTATTTAAAAGACGCATAGATGTGGCCCTTAGGGACGTGGTTTAGTGATGGGTTTGGCAGTGCTAGGTGAACCACTGGACGTGATGATCTTAAAGATCTTTTCCAGCCAAAATGATTGTGTGTTATTTGAGATGCATTGTTCCTATGCGCATTTGTAACCAGTCAGTCTCCCCCTCCCCAAATTTTGCTTACATAGTACTCTGTCAATTTGAGAGGTTTAGAAAGACTGGACGTGATCTCATTTATGACTATGGAGTTGCTATTGAAACTGAAAAGGTAGCTGACCTAGTAACTCATGCTTGGCTTAAGGCACTACGTACAGTATCAATGTGGATAGTATGGGAACGATTTTCTACCTTTCGGGTAGGGAAAAGCTGGAAAATAAGTTTTCAGTGTCTTACATTTTTAACACTATAAACAAATGAAGAATTAAATCTGGCTTTCTGTATCAACAATTACGTTTTCCTGTACAAAACTTCACAGGTTGTGGTAAGCTCTTTTTGTAACTCCCACATTGGCTAAGGATGCCAAATCCTGACAGCACTGCTTTTTTTGCCCCTAAATGTAGAGACTGAACTGTCATTCTGAGTTATGTGGGCCTGATGACCAATACCTGTCACAGCTTCAATTATTTATGCTAATTTTATTGCAGTCCATGTCCTTGTAATCTTGTTCCAACCTAAGTCACTATAAACCACTAATGAATATTACCAGTACCTTCCTGTGAAGGCTAGCTGACATATCTTCTTCAAGCCCTTTGGAAGACTGCGTCTCCTGTAGATTCTTTGAAGCTGATCCCTCTGACCTTCAGAAATGTAGCGCTTTCAATTCCAGACTGCGCTTCCAGTTGAGATCGCCATTTAAAGCAGTTAACTTCTACCATGCAAATACCTGCAGGGTACCACTGTGTGAAAAGCAGAAACACAGTACAGGTGGTATTTTACCAATTTCTGAACTTCAGCCTAAGGTATATCAGTTTTGCTCAAGTGGTTTGCCTTCTCTGTGGAAGCTTAGTTTTGATAGTATATAGTGCTTTTATTGCAATACAGACATCTTTAGATTAGAAATATACTCTTTCTGGCTGACAGTCCTCTTAATTTTACAGAAGCAGTGCAGTAAAAGCGTAGGCTGAAATTCTGTGTGTGTTTACATGGAGAGAGAAGGAGGCAGGCAAAAAGAAAAGAAATGAGGAAGATGACGAGAAGGACTTCTCAAGATTATTTTTTTTAAAAAATCTCTCCCTTGAAAGGGTTCTGCAGATGCTTCTGAAACTTTTGATCTTTGAATATGTCTAAAAATTGGTTCTTTACCCCTTTCTTTTACTCCTTTTTTAAAAAAAAACTTCAGTCAGTATTGGCATTTTCCCTCTATACTTCATCACTATCCATAGTACAAGTGGAACAATGAAAACTGGGGAAACTAACTTAAAGGATTCAACAGATCTCTTCATAGCTGTTAAAATACGGCCCAGTCAGTGGGAAGATGGTAAATTTTACCTTTCTGAAATTAACTACCTGTTTCTCTATTTTCTAGAGAGCATTTGGGAGGAAAAAAATATTGGAGTATAATCCTCTGCTTCTGTGTGCCTTGAAGTCTGTGGATCAACAGCTAACCAGTAGTGCTGCTGTGTGCTTCCTTTTTTTCAAGTGTCCTCATGCAGAATTGTTTGTCCCTTCATTCTATGCAGGGGCTTAACTGGGTCATGCAGTTCACTTAATTCGTCTTTGAGCAGAGGAAGACAGAAAAAAAAATCTTAACTAAAACCATTGTGCCACTCTGTATGGGGATGTTGCAGATATAATTTGGTGGTGTATAAGAAGCTTAGAATTGTTTTTCTTTTTTTAAAAACACCAAACCAAAGATTCAGTTTAGAAATGTAATCTGAAAAATGGATGATGTTCATATTCTGGAGCTGAAACTAAGTACCTATGCTGTTATGGTAACAGAATGAGTAGTTTTCTTATCCAAGCATTTGTAGCTTTTGGCAACTTTAAAGGCAATGGTAGCTGCTTATGCTTCTGAAATTCAAGTCTCTCTTCTGCATTCAAAAGTGGTCTCATGCAGTATATTTCTGAAAGTCCCATTTAGAGAGAGAAGCGCATGGTTTTAATGTTCTAAGGTGAAGGAATGAACAGACGTAACTAATGCTTCCTGTTTGTGGTGGTCAAACTCCTGTTGAAACATGTAGAGCCATGGCATGGATAAATAGTGAGAGTTCAAGTGGTCCTTTCCCTCCTGTGCTATGCTTCCGAGGCGGTGATAGTACAACTAATGTTTCTGAGGTCAGGCATGTGCGGTCATTTGTTCTTTAAGAGTCTTAACATGGGGAAGCAGGTTTCCAAACTAACTTGCCCAAATATACTGAGTTTTGAAATGGTATTCTCATTTTGAGATCCATTAGTGTGGCATAAGTGGACGCACACTTCTTGGTATCTGCTGTACAGGTACATGAATTGTAGCGCTCACTACTGTGACGGGCAGTAGTGACTGTATGTATTGAACCACTAGTACAGCCACAGATGAACTGCCAATGTTTTAGGAGCTCCTTGTCAAAGTGGTCGGGTTCCAACCTTTCAAAGCGTGTGAGATCTGGTATACCAATATCTGATTGAGTAGCTGTAGACCAGGGCATTTTGATTACTTTTTTTGAAGAGGCCTAGATTGAGGATAAATTGAAAGCAATGTCAAAACTATGATTATGGGGAAAGAGGGTTGCTTCCTAGTGTGCAAGTACACATGCATTTCCCTTTCCTTCTCCAGCAGCATGAGCTGGGGATAGATGGAACGTGGTTTTGGATCCCCCAGGTCTATCTTGTCCCACCACACACATACCTTTGCAATACCAGTGTCCCTCTGCCAACCACATACCCATGCTGCTTACTCTTGCTTTTCCATTATGCCAGGGCTGGGTAGTTCCGAGATACACCATCACTTTTTCTGTTTCCTCCAAACATTGCTATAAAAGCCCACTAACTGGGCTCCACTTCTTCATCATTCCTTTTGTCCTTGAGGTCTTCCACTCTGGTAACTGAGCTGGTATTCAAGTATAAAACCGCTGTCTTGGGTTCTGCGCCTCCTTCCCAAGTGAACCTTGGGGCTTTACTGCAGAGAAGCACCAACATTGCAGCATTTTCTGTTAAACAGCTGGAATGAGGTTTTGCACTCACAAATTCTAAGAAAAACTTTTCAGCCAGAGGCTTGCAAGAGTAGTTTTTCGATCGCTTAACTATCTGTCCTTCAGATTCCAAATGTGGCCCACAAGATATCTGACTAAAACTGTTTTTGATCTTATACATTGTGATCTTACAACCAGAATCGCNCTGTCAACAGATCGCTTAACTATCTGTCCTTCAGATTCCAAATGTGGCCCACAAGATATCTGACTAAAACTGTTTTTGATCTTATACATTGTGATCTTACAACCAGAATCGCAAAGAAGGCTACCTTAAGCTAGAATTCAGTATACGGATTACCTTATTTCCAATTATTTTAGTTCCTTCGTGGTTCTGTAAGTTAATCTGAAAGCATTCTGTTTAACATGATCTTTCCTACGTGCAGAGTGTTCTACCGTATTACGTGGCAACAAAAATGTCCAAAATCCGCAAGCCGACCTTCGATAAGCCCAGTCCCGAAACGTACGTCAGAGCTGCCTTAGGCACGGTAGGCCTGCAGTCCCAGACCAACGGGTGCCTGCCCCATGCGCTCATGGTAAGTCACCTTGGTAAATGTAAGCATCTGGAATGTTCTTTGTGTCTGTTTAGTATGGAAGAAGAGTGAAGAATAATTTTGAATAGTAAATATTTTTGTTCTTTAACTTCTAATCATAACTGGGTAATATTTGTGTGCTGGTAACAGTCAGATTTCACTTAATACAGGCTATAAAAAGCTAAGAAAAGCTAAGACTTTCCTCCTTTTTTTTTGGTTTTTTTTTTTTTTTAGGGATGGATGTTCTCTGTTCTGCCTACGTCTGCTGTCATGAATGTAGTCATGAAAACAAACAAACAAGTACGGGCTCGTTATTTGAAAAAAATGAAGGAGAAGTAAGTTGCAGGCAACTCAGATCTCAGAAGTCTGGGACTCCTGCGGGTTCTGTACCTACACTGCAGCACCAAGTAGACCTAATGTTTTAAACATCTTCAATCGTAGGTGTACTTTCTGACAAGCAAAACAGTCTTGTTTTGAGGATACAGGTGAAACAAGACTGTTGACTTCTAATCCTGATTTAAAAATAGGCTTTATTTGTTTCTAGATAATATGAGGGGGGAAGCGCTTTGGACTAAAACTGCACTGTGCTTTAAGAAATACTTACATGGACTTGATCAGACACAGCGCTGTTCAGGGACAGCTTGGTTGTATTGTGTCCCATCACAGCTATGTATTGCGTGTGTGGGTGAAGGGCAGAAAAACGGTAGTTCTTACGTATTCCTGGATGGGTGGGGAGGAGTGGGAAGGAAGCACATTTGTCTGCAGAAGTAACCTAGTGCTATTGAGAGAGCATAACTCGTCCGCAGCTCAGGCTTTGAGTACTTGCAGTGGTTCTGCATTGTCAGCCAGCTCCTGCGCTGCCCTGCTTAAATGGTTCAGTGTGATTTTTTTGGTTATGAACTTGAATGGGCCAAAAACCAAAATGAGTGTAACTGCTCATCTATAAATATATACATAAAGTAACATTGCAGAAAGTATATAAATTCTTGGTTTGTGAATATGGATTAACTTTCCAGTAACATGTAAACTTCATGATTTGTGGTAACATTTTAAAAAGTTCAGTGCCTGCACTTTGTAATAGGGAGTGATAACACAATGTAGATAAGTGTCACAAGTTACGTGGTACGTGCTGGTTGCTATGTATAAGATTATGGGCGCTTTAAATGCAGAGCTTGAAATGAGTTACTCTCCTTGTTAGCAATGATGGTTAAATTCCTTTTGAAGTATGTGTCAGTCTGTCTTTTTGGTGAGGCCCTTTGAAATGTGAATCCTGACTATTTGAGACAGCTTTAAATATGAGAACCAGTAAACTTCTTTAAATGCAGAGCATTTTTAATTTAATTGTGTTTGATATTAACTGATTTGTTTCATGGTTCTATTCCAAAAATGGAGGGCTCTAGTGAGGCTGAAGTTACGCAACTCATATACTCTGATCTATGTCTCCTGGAGAAGCTGGCAGTGCTGTTGTCTGTATTTACCTACTCATTAAATAAATACTTTTTTTTTTTGTCTCTTAACATTCCTTTTTATAAACAAAAAATGTACTGAAACGTACAAGGCAAATCAAATTGCAAGCAGCTACCAATGTTTTCTGTGGTGACTTCCTGCCGTTGAAGAGTGGAGGTTGGTTGTTTTCTATCCTTGAAAGAATAATTTCAAGCTCTGATTTTGAAGTAAAAAAAATGTTGTACTGACATGATTTGGGGCTAACATTTCTGTACATTGAAAAAACCTGAATACCGATGCAATGGTGCTGATCAAATCTGAGACGCAGATCCTATCCCATAGTTTTCTTAATTTTTTGGAATTGGTGAAGTCAGTGGTACTAGTTCTGTTAAGAGCACATGAGTTGGTTTGCTCTGGAGCTGATGTGGAAGCATTGGACTAAACAGTCTGTATGTTTTTGACTTTGTGAAACAAATAAAATGGGGTTTACTCTGAATCTTTAATGTGTTGGGGTTTTCCTTGAAATGTTTGCCTGTACATTCAAATAGCCTGATGGTTGTTTATCATATATAATAATGCAGTGAAAATTAATGTTCTTTTACATGCCAAAACCAAGGCTTTTTTTGTTTTCCTGGCTGTTACCTATTTTATAGTGCTGATATTTTAAAATCACTGGAACACAAACTAAACTCTTAATTAGAACTATTAATTAAGCTATTAATAAGAAATAGTTCTTTGCAAATAACCATTTCCTAACTATTGAAGGTGTTTGGAAAGATTTGTCTGAGAGGAATAGCGCGCGTATCCAACTGGCACTGAAGGCGCAAGGCAATACCTGGCCGTGGGCTGTGGGAGCCTGTGGCCGTTTCTGCCCCCTGCCCTGCCTGGCGAGCGGGGCTGCAGGTGGCAGGTTGGATTCCCAGGCTCCTGCTTCCTCCAAGGTATCTCTTATTTTCCAGACTGCAGCAAGGAATTGCTTTTTAACCTAAACTGCCTTGGCTTTGCTTTTGAAGGTCTGCTCACCTCCGCGACTGGGATGTGTGTTCAGTACACAGTTCAATTGGTCAGGCATTGGAGCAGGCTCCCCAGAGAGGTGGCGGCGTCACCGTCCCTGGAGGTGTTCACAAAGCGTGTCGATGTGGCACTTTGGGACGTGGTTTAGTTGACATTGTGGTCTTGGGTTGACAGTTGGACTTTATGATCCTAGAGGTTTTTTCCAACCTCAAAGATTCTGCTATTCTATGAATAGCTCACGATGTACTTTGGGCATGTGACAGAAACCAGGAGGGGTTTTCTGGTGGTAGTACTACTGTCTCTTCACAACTCCGCTCCCAAGAGTGTTCTGTCGCTGATGCAACGTAAGAGCTGGAGTGAGTGTTCACTCCCTGGTTTGAATGGGAAAACCATGGTAGGAGCAGAGTAACATGTCTGCCCCTCTCTCCCCAGGGAGCCAGCACCGCCAGCACACGCCGCCCCGCCCCGCCGCATGCTGGTGCCACGGACCCGCTCCCGACAGCAGGCCTGCGCCCCGGGGACAGTAACCCTGCCTGCGCCCTGCCACAGCCGCAGAGGGTGGCAAGGCCTTGGGCGGCCGCCATTCAGCAGCCTGCCTCGCCCAGAAAGGGCGCAGGACTGAAGGGAGGTGAAGCAGCTCGGTGAGGCATCTGCGGGTGATGTCCAGCAGGATCCGGTACCCCTGAGGGCGGCAGCCGTGACCTGTGCCTGGGCAGGAGGGTTCAGGTGCTGGGGCGGGACAGGCGGGCACTGAAACAGCGTAATTCTGGTTTTCCTCAGTAGCTGTGGCTTCACCAGCCTACACCGCTGCCTCCTGAACGTGGCGGAATAGCTATGTAACTTACGCAGCTGTAAGTTATTGCAGCTGCCTCAGAGCTTATGTGAACGTTTTGGATATGTATGGTTAAACTTCTAACTGATGCCATAGTGGGCAAAATGACCTTTTGCAATTTAAACGCTACACTGAGGAAAGTCTTTAAACAGAAAATAATGCCCCCATAAACAAGTAGCCGCGTTTCACGCAGAAGCCCTTTTACTGAACTGGTCACTGCCACCGGTAGTGCCGCCGCCACTCAGGG
>VWZZ01001166.1:800225-832790 GCA_013399095.1 Psophia crepitans | reverse complement strand
CCCTCTGTCCGGGCCGTGGCGTTGTGGCGAGGCCGGTGGTGGCGGGCCCCATCCCCGGCTGTGCCCGCCGCAGGAACAGCAGCCGCGCCCGCAGCGCCAGAGCGGAGCGGGGCCGGGGCCGGAGGGCAGCGCAGGGGCTGCCTTGCCCTTGCGTTAGCGGCAAGGGTTACCCTGGGCACGCGATAGAAACTGGGGGGGGGTTTCTGGTGGTAGTACTGCCGTCTTGCTGAAGCTAACCTCTGCGGCAACCGTTAGTTGCTTTTTATTCATAGAACTTACTATGAGTCTTCCTTTACCTTTGCACAGTGGAAACGTTGCGAAATAGAGAGTGCTGGTTGAAATGGCCGGAGTTAACATCACTGTTTTCTGTCAGACTTGTGAACCAGAGAGCGCGGAGTGCATGGGTTTCTGGTCTTGCAAGAAAGACTTGTTCGGTGAACATGGTCACAACACCATGTTCCACTCACCTGATTACAACAGCCAGTAAAGCTCCTGTTGCTCTGCAGACTGAGCATGCTAGGCAAGCTTAATTTTTTAATCCTGAAAAAAATTAGCTAACTATTTTGACTTGTGCATATAGCATGTAAGTTTTCTGTCACAGGTGTGTTTCGTTCCACCTACTCCTAAGGAGATTTTAAAACTTATTTTTCCTATCTTTTGAATTATGTAGAGTGAAGACTTTTACTCTGGGTCCTGCACTTTGGTCATGACAACCCTGGGCAGCACTACAGGCTTGGGGTGGAGTGGCTGGAGAGCTGCCTGGCAGAGAAGGATCTGGGGGTTCTGGTTGACAGCCAGCTGAACATGAGCCAGCAGTGTGCCCAGGTGGCCAAGAAAGCCAATGGCATCCTGGGCTGCATCAGGAACGGCGTGGCCAGCAGGAGTAGGGAAGTGATAGTCCCCCTGTACTCAGCTCTGGTGAGGCCGCACCTCGAGTACTGTGTCCAGTTTTGGGCCCCTCAATACAAGAAGGACATCGAGGCCCTGGAGCGTGTCCAGAGAAGGGCAACAAAACTGGTGAAGGGACTGGAAAACAAGTCTTGTGAGGAGCAGCTAAGGGAACTGGGGTTGTTTAATCTGGAGAAGAGGAGGCTGAGAGAAGACCTGATCGCGCTCTACAACTACTTGAAAGGAAGTTGTAGTGAGGAGGATGTCGGTCTCTTTTCCCAAGTAGCAGGGACAGGACAAGAGGGAGTGGCCTCGAGTTGCGTCAGGGCAGGTTTAGGTTGGATATTAGGAAAAACTTCTTCATGGAAAGAGTAATGAGGCATTGGAATGGACTGCCCAGAGAGGTGGTTGAATCGCCGTCCCTGGAGACGTTCAAAAAACGCATAGACGTGGCACTTCAGGACATGATCTAGTAGGCGTGGTGGTGTTAGGTTGGCGGTTGGACTTGATGATCTCAGAGGTCCTGTCCAACCTTAGGGATTCTATGATTCTATGAATTGTTTCTGTTTCATGAAGTGGTATGCCCGGGTGGCTCTTCCATGCTTTCTCCCTAGTTTCAAAATACTCTTTTAATAAGAGTATTTTTCTCAGAGAAATGTCTGTTTGTTTCCTAAAAAGGGTTGCAGAGGGAAGCACTTTAGCTACTTGGGAAAATTCTGCTGGTATGTGTTTGAGGTAGAATTGAAAAGTTCTAGTGTTATCCTTTCTGATAAAAAGATGTTTTCATTTTTGTTTGTCCATCAATAACATATATGTATTAAAAACATCCAGGTTCTCTGCAGTTTTAACTCTTACATAACATAGGTTTGACTGTTATGTGGACTCGCTGCCAAGCAGAGGAGGAGAATACTGCAAATAATGATTCCATAAGTTCCTCCAAACTGTATTTTTTGTATGGTGAAATTCTATTTCATGTGATCCTTTTTTCTTCTTTTTTTTCCCTTCTTTGCTTTAGCACCTAAGGCACCTGTGGCCAGCAACCTTGCCCCTGCAGGCACCAGACCAACATGGATGAGGAAAGATCAGCCTCACACTCAAAAGCAATTTGTCTTTGAAAAGCCATTGGAGGTAAAAATTACATGGTAACTAGCAGAATCTCATCTTTAGTTTAACTTCAAAAGATAAAAATTATCAGACTTTGAGATTATAGTCTCGTGTTTAAAAAGAAATTAAAAACTCAGCTGAACTGAACTTTAGGCTTTTACCAAGCGGAGTTTGCAACTACCTTGCATATATGGCAAACAGAAAGTTACGGTCCCTTTATTTACCCTCAGATTTTGAGTGTTCATTATGTACCTGTGCATAACTACTTTTTTCAGAGCACCAAACTAATATGTTCTCCTAAGTATTCGAAATGATGCAGTGTCCTAAGCATGATTTGAGCTCTGTATTTTTGGCCTCAGTTGGGATATCTATCTATCTTGCCACAGGGTCAGAGCATGGGATTTGTTTTCTAGACTTTGCTTTGTGTCCTGTCAGCAGGAGGAGGATATCATGCTCTGTGCAGTGGGAGGGCATTCCTTGCTTGGGAGAAAAACGTCCTGAACACTTCTTTCTAAGCCAGAAGTGTCTGAAAGGCTGTCATCTTGGCTTGGAAGGATTGGGCTGGGAAGATTTTCTGTTCTCTGTGGCAGAGCCCTGGTATCTCTATAGCAGTATGGTTTGACCTTCTTGCTCAACTCAGCACCTCCTTGCATCTCAGCACTCCACTGAGCTCAGAGGAGAGAAGCATAAATCTGTGAGATGACCAGAATGATAACCAGGGCTGGACCAGGCTGGGTTAAACTGCTGTTTGGTTTTTGTTTTAACAAAACCCAGCTATCTCAGGCTGTGCAGACAGTTTTTAAGTGTCAGCCTCTGCTACATCTGGCCTGTCTTGTGTTTTGCTCGTTGTCTGGGGCCTGGGATTTGTTCATCCCTCCTGTAGTTTCTCTAGATTTTATTTCCAAATGTAAGGATAAAAATTTTCTTTGTTGTAGTTGATAAATAGCAAGTATTGTAATAATCCAGTGACTTAGAAATGAACGGCCTTTAGGGGGCAGTTGATTGTTAAAAACTGCCTGCAGCGGTGGCTGCATCTGAGAGTTTCTGGGGCATGGAGAGAGTGGGTGGGTTGTTACTGCTTATCAATTGTCCAGAGGTGTGTTTTTTCTCACTGACACATCAGTATGCAGCTATATAAAATCACCAGAGTATATCAGCGTAGATGCTTAATACTCACCATGTATTTTTTTGTTACCATTCAGGTGGAGCGCACAGTTCCTGAGGCAGGTGTGATAGAGTGAGTATACTGCTGACTTAACTGTCCTTCATGCAATTTTCTGTCTTATCGGTCAGTGGGAACCTGCTGAAAAAGAGTTCCTTCTCTGCTTACAACTGCCAGGCCTTTGGAAGAGATTTCAGTACAAAATGTGGACTTTCAGCCCTTCTGTCCTGAACTGAATTTGTAATCGTGAGAGTCCAAGTCTGTGTTAACCAGTTTTTATAGCTTTGGTGTAGCTGTATAGGCCAGGAAGGATAAACAATTGGACATTCTGGATCAAACGAACTGCAAATATGTCTCCTTTGGTTAGCAATGTACATTTTCCTAGACCAGTCCCTGTGTACACTATGCTGGAAATTACAATTATCCAGGAATATAGCTGGAATGGCAACTCAAGCAGCGCTTCCTTTGAAGGTTTGGAAAACTAGCTGCTGGTAAATGTTACAGTGAAGCTAGATGTTCATACACTGTAGATCACTTACCCTTTGTGTTGAAATGGGGATCTTTTCAGAATAACTTTGGCATGAAATGTGACATGGTGTGGTGGTGTATAGTGAAGGTACAGATTTTGAAAATTAGATTTGCCTCAGTTTGGTCATCTTGGTAGAATTTTCTTATTAAGTGGTTCCTGAGAGGCAAGTCACAGATTCAGCTTCTGACTGTATGTTGTTTTTACTTTGGGGGGTTTGGGGTTAGTTTTCTGTAGCAACTTCAGATTTGAAGACAGGTGGGTATTTGTGCAGAGCAGGCATAATTCAGATGAGATGTTTGTCTGCCCTCCTGCTGCTAGCATGGTAGCTCATTAAGTAGAACTACTTTGTGAGAGGTGTTTCTGTCAAGACATGAAAAGTATTGCTGGAAATAGTTACAGAATTTTGCAGAAGCACTTAGAGATTGCCCCAGGTTTGCTTATGTTTTAACTTTCCATTTCAGTATGAATGATAAAGCCGTATGTTCTTTGAATATTGTTCAAAGAAAATTGAACATAGTATCTAGGTATTAAGTAATTCAGTGTGTTGAAATTGTTCTAAAGGTTCACTGACCTTTCATTTGTTACCCTTATTTATAAATCAAAAGAAAAAATATAGAGGAAACAAAACCGAGATGGTGTTCTCATCACAACAGTGTGTTGTAGGTAATATAGTACAGTTTAAGCTCTGCACGTGCAATATGGAAGAGATCAGAAGTTTCTGTTTATTTAACTTTCTTAAATACAGCAGAGCACAAAACACAATACGTGATCATCTCCTGAGTCGGTGAACTGTTTTGAGGGAGAAGCAGTGCTGGAGAGTGATTAACTCTTGGAGTTTTCTAGACAAAAAGAGCAGTATGAAGTTTGGAGCTAGCTTAGGAGAAAATGAGATAGTAGGTAAAGCAAACTGGTCGTACAAGAGTAAAATAATACTTTATGACCACGTAACTTGTAACAGGAAAGAACTGTTTCCCCTCTGTACCTGTTACAGTAGTTAAAATACTGCTCACATACCTGTGACTCGGTTTTGCTGTGTCACATGGATTGATGAACCCTTTGCTGTTAGCAGGATGGTGGTATTGGTCATCTGACTGAAAACCAGATTTCGCATTTTCAGTTACAGTCATGTTCTTTGTATACCTATACATGCAAATGCAGTGGTCAGGGTGCAGTCTTGTATGGTGGTCTCCTTTAGATTCCCCCTGACATCTCTCATTTACGTATCTCCAGAGCCTTAAAACTGCATATTGAGCCTCTGAGGACATGCGAGTCAGAGGCAGGAAGCACATGGAAACTCTGCCGCTCCCCCTGCTGCCTTTCTCTGACCTCTGATGTCTCCAGAACATTATTGCCTCCCTTAGTCGCGCAAAGCTTTTTTTCTTTCCTTTTCAAAGAGTACTGTCCCTAGTCCAAGTTTACAGCAATTCTAGTCCATGCTGCTCGGTGTAAGATAGTCTCTTGTTGTTTGTCTGTCTGATGGCTCTTTCCTTTCTTACTTCCTCAGCAAGCCTGGTGTGTATGAGCTCAGCAAAGTACCAACTGGCATTTCTAGGTGAGCGAATTGTACGTTTTCTGAAACTTGTAATTTGCTGTTGCGGAACAACGCGGTGACACTCAGCTTTCTGAAGTCTAGTCTCCGCAGAGTGTTTTGACTCTGGCAGGTGCGCATCGCCCTTCCTGTGTATCTTCTGTTTAGAGTACTTCTGGAAATACTTTTGAGTATCAGGTAGCAGAGGCTTATGCAGTTTTGAGTAGCACTGAAGAGAAGAAAAATGAACCTCTTAACATCTAGTGCTTATTGCATCTCGTTTTCTTGTCCGGAATAAATAGAACAGTCTGTGTCCGTTTGTTTCACCATCCAGAGTAAGTTGCTGCTTGAAATTTCGATTGGTATTCCAGTGTTAGCAAGTGCATGATGTCTGTATTGTATGGTTAAGAGTTGCCAAAACCTTGTAGCTCTAAATTTTACTTGTTTCAAATTAACGTAATAAAAGCATTTAACTTTAGGCAGATTTGGTAACTTGAGGGTTGTCCCTTTTGCTTACATACTATGCCTTAACTATTTCACCTTCAGGGCACTTCAAAACAAAACCTACTTGTTCTGTGATTCCTCCTAACTAAAATATATTTTATTTTACCTTCCTGACTTAGCTGCAATATCAGTATTAATCCTTTTCTTCTGAATTTGATAGATTTTATTAATAGTGGAAAAAATGCCAAGGACATAGAAACTTTTTGTGCATTTACTTCAAAGCTTTCATCTTGGTTTCTTTTAAAGATGCAAATAAATTTTATACCAATTTGAAAAGTAAAAGCTTTGGCCAGCTGGAAAGAGAAAAGATACGCAGCCAACTGGGTTATTCTGTCACTTTCTGGAGTTTGTTTTGATAATACGTTGCTGGAATATATACATTTCTGGGAAGCTGTTGATTGGATTTTGCATCTCTCTTAGAACCTTTACTATATATAATCTTCTCGTGATGTCTTTGGAGCATTGAATACTTGTGAGAGTAAACTCTTGTGAACAGTATTCCTCCCCTGCAGCCTACCACAGTGGCTGGAATTTCTGAATGCTGCTGGTAGTGCAGTCAAAATATGAAATGTACATATGAAAATGTAAACTGTAGGAGAGGTTAAATACTGTACTGTTCTTGTCCTTGGAAAAGAGAGGGTAGGATGACAGTAGTGATAAAGTGCTCTCAAATTCTGAGTGGCATGGAGATGGTGAATAAAGAGCAATTGTTTACGTATGTTGATTGTAGTACCATAATCAGGGCTATCTAATTTATCAGATGTGAAGTTAATAACAAGCATAAGGATGACACTTTTCACATGTGATATGGCCGATTGTGGGACTCATGGGATATTGTTGGTCTCATATGTTTTTGTAAGTTTAGAAAGCAGTTAAATCTGTTTGGTGAGGGAAAGACTCATCAGGACCTCCTGCTACCTTCTGTTCTTTCCTTCACACCTGCACTTGGCTGTGGTCAGAAATAGGATACTGGGCTTTAAGTTTTGGTCTGATGCATTACAGCCATTCTTATCTCCCTTGGGAATCCTGGAAGTTCGAATATTTTATCAAAACACGAATAGAAGTGTATATTCCTTCTGTCTTTTCTTTATCGTTTTCTTCCTTAGGATTCATTTGATTCCTGGCTTTATAGACTCAGAAGAAGCAGACTGGATGTTTGAGCAACTGCTCCAAGACATACCCTGGGATCAGAGAACTCACATCAGGCAGGGTAAGAAGTGTGTGGACCAACTTTTCAGGTCATTCCCAGGTCATTTCCATACCAAAATCCAAAAATATTTTACATATTACCCTTCCTTCACATTTCCTTCCAGGTTTTCCATGCATATCTGAAGTGTACCGCTGCTTATTTTTCAATCTCTATCACCAATTAAATCTCTCTTTTGCCAGCTACATGAGATCTTTCTAAATTAAAATTGCCTGTCTTAAAATTATTTGATTTTTACTGCCTCCTCTGCTATTTACAGTTTTCTTTCCCACTCTTTTTTTAGGTTAGGTCTGTGCTCCCTCCCTTCATGGTGTCTCCCAATGATGCTGCAAAAACTGTTTTCTTTGAGGTTTCTGTCACCAGAAATATTTTTTTGCCCCTCTCACTTAAAATCCCAGCAGAACATGTTTCTTCCTCCTGCTCTTTCCTTATTGATTCCACTATGCAGTAAGTGAAGATACTGCTATTCTGGATTTGTTCACTAAGGGGCACCTGTTCTAGCTAAATTTCTCTTTCAGTCAGGAACGGATGTAAGAAATATATTGAAGTAGTTACTGGACAGGGCTGGAAAGTGTCTTCAACATCTGTGTTTATTGGCGTGCAATAAAGGTACCGTATAATGGAGAATGTTACCTGTCAAGCATGAGAAATAGCTACCAAGATGGCCTTTTCAGAAGTTGAAAGTACTTTTAACTTGATGTTTGTATTACGCCATAGAGCACACACGTATTTGGCAAAATAGTGTTTGTCCAGCCTTGCTACATTCTGCTTCTGTGGTGTCCCATGGATGCTGCGATCCTTTCCTCTTCATCCTTTCCAGTGGATATGTCTCGCAACTTATGCCAGCGTGTTGTGCACTGGAACCAGGCAAATACAAGACAAACCAGAATTATAAATAAAATTTCAGTTTCATTTTGCTGTCTTTAACTTGTCCAGTACCTGCCCTGTCTGGCACTGGGATGAGAAAATTGATGTGGTTCCAAGATTTTGGTAAAGTAGTTGTTCTTGCAGAGACAGGCTTGCTTGTGAGTTATCTTGTTCATTATGTAAGGCTGAGGATTTAAGGGACTGCTTTTTAACTTCAAGTGAGCGGACAGTTTCTTTTTAATCAAATTTCATAGCAGAATTGCATCATCTTAACCATTTTCAAGCCCTTCAATAAGGCAATTGAGAAAATACTGTTTTTTCTTTTTTTAGAAGTATCTTTTGAGGAACCAAGACTTACCTCCTGGTATGGGGAGCTTCCTTACACGTACTCCAGGATAACAATGCAGCCAAACCCTAATGTATGTATATGTTTATAGTTTTATTATCCTCTACAGATAAATCCTTTGCAGAGTTGGAGAGACAAGATTTCCCTCTATCCTCTATTTTTATCTAGACTATCTATCAGCATTTCATATGTGATTGTTGTGGTTTAACCCCAGATGAGAACTCAGCACCAGGCAGCTGCTCGCTCACTCCCCACAGCAAGTTGGAGAAAAAAATTGGAAGGGTAAAAGTGAGAACTTGTGGGCTGAGATAAAGACAGTTTAATAGGAAATGCAAAAGCCACGCATGTAAGCAAAGCAAACCAAGGAATTCATTCCCCACTCCCCATGGCAGGCAGGAGTTCATCCATCTCCAGGAAAGCAGGACTCAGTCACGTGTAATGCTTACTTGGGAAGACAAATGCCATCACTCCCACCCCCGCCCCCCCCGCCTTCTTCCCCTAGGTTTCTGTGCTGAGCGTGATGCCATATGGTGTGGGATACCCCTTTGGTCAGTTGGGGGCAGCTGTCCTGTCTGTCCCCTCCCAGCCTGCTCACTGATGGGGTGGGGTGAGAAGCAGAAAAGGCCTTGGCTCTGTGTAAGGACAGCTCAGCAACAACAAAAACATCTCTGTATTATCAACACTGTTTCCAGCACAAATCCAAACCGCAGCCTCGTACTAGCTGATACAAAGAAAATTAACTCTGTCCCAGCCAAAACCAGCACCGTGATCAGCAGCAGATTCTAGTGGAACGTGAGCAGCTTCATAAAACAAGCGTTATGAGTGGATTGACTAAGAGGACCGTGATATGGTTGCTAAACATTGGCAAAAGAAAATTATCACTCCAGAGTTTAAAGTTCTGCTTGGCTTCTGAATTTAAAGTTCTGAATGGCTTTAGGGATTGGAAGTGCCCCCGCAAAATCATTCTGCTGTACGGTAATGATTTAAATCCAGTTCAGAATTGCCTCCTGAGGAAGCTGTTGCTGCTCAGGGGCTGGATGGAGCCTATATACCCTGAATTCATGGTTTCAGTTCAGTTTGCATAAAGTTCAGAGTTAGCATTTGTTGGGCCACTGGCTTGTTTTTCTCATCCAAGAGATGCAGGGCCTAAATCAGTCATGCGTGCTGATCCTGTCTTTTGTCTCAGATTAATTCTCTCTTTTACTGAGAGAAAGAAATCCCAGCAGAAAGTGAGATGCCCTGGCAAACTTGCAAAGCTAGGACAGCCAGCCCTGCCACTGGCTGGAAACTGCCCGTAGGCAGATGTACGGGAAGACTGCACATGGACACTGACATTTCACTCAGCATTGTAGGTGGGAGTGCTGCAGCCTAGAAGCAGCAGTGGATGGTGTAAAGAGCACAGTCCTTGCCTGCAGAACAGGGTTTGTGTCACTAAAATACCCCGAGTAAAATGTAATTTAGTGCATAGCTTGGGCAAAACCAATTAGCAGCCTTGAATGCTTGATCTGTAGGAGTAATTAGCTTTGTGCCCATCCTTTTTTGTTTGGTAAGACTGGGTGGGATTGCAGCGCTGCTGGGTATAATCCAGTGCTCGTGCCTAAATGAAGTTTGGTATTGGAAAAATGTTTCTTTGTAACCAGCAATGTAGTTGCTGGTAATGTTTCAACAAAATTACTTCCACTGCTGCTTTTTCGTAGTGGAGTTTCCACCAAATTGTAAAATCTAACATTTGATGACATTTTTAGTAATTAATACTTTTGTGATAGGAATTGCAGGAATCCAGTCCTAGTTCGTCACTGAAAAGTGCTTTCAGTAATTCTTGTTGGGCTCTTCTCTCATTGCATTCTATGTCCTGCACATACTGCACGTTCAGACAGCCCAATTACAAGGTATAGCTCTTCTTAGGTCGTATTGCTGATTTCCGTACATGTCCCATAGTTTGCAAGCTATGTTTGTCTATAATTAATTATTCACGTAATGCTTAGTCATTGAAGGGGTGACTTAGCTAGAAATACCCCTAATAGAGAAAGATAGTATGTTGGGGCTCCTGCAGTGTAGCCAATAGGTTGAAAACCCTTTAAACGTGGATAAGCATGGAAAGAAGGTCGTGCAGACTCGATTATTAGAGATGGATACTAGGAAATAATTCTTGCTCTCTGTTTCTTCTTCTGCCAGTGATCCACCAGAAGATTTGGAATCAGTTCTTTATCCTCTCTTGATATGTGTTTCTGCTTATATAATGGGCAAAAATTCTGGCCTACACTGCTTTGGCTTTTTTATTATATACTTGTATAGTACTTAAAAGCAGTCTGACAGATGAAAGTCACGATGTAAGTTTATAACATTAAATAATAATTCACTGGACTGAGTTGTAATGGAATTTGCAGAGCTGCTGTGGGCTCAGCAAGATGTTAGCAAAGGCAAGGATGAAATCCAGGGCCTGTGACACTGATTTTGCAAACCACCGAAAAGTTACAATGTCAAAGTCAAAACTGCAAGAGGTGATGAGTTGGGCTCAACGAGCTGTACTAACAGAATGGGGACAGAGGGCCATGCTGTGACAATGTTAGGCCAACCATTCTTTCTTCTTCTGTGTCAAAGCTGACACGAAGGCAACTGAGAGCACATCATTTAGTCCCTGACTGCAATTTTCTGAATGCACTGTGCACACCAGCGGTGGCCAAGTAAATCAGATGTTATCAGACCCCTGTGTTAAACTCCTCTAGCTTGGCCAGGAGGTTAAAAAACCAGGTACGCATGGGAGAAGTTGCACCCTTTTTGTCTCAGTTAAGAATTCCCGGTGTTTATCCATGGCCATTTCAAGCAGATTTTACTCTACTTTCTTCCCTTTCAGTTAATTGGGGTGTCTGGCTACATTAGTATGAAAGTCAGAGTGACTTCATGGTTTCAAGAGATGATTGAGCGATAGGTAGCATATGCATATTTCACAGAAAGGCCATTCCTCAGCTTTAGTAAAAACACAGTCAGAATTGTTCAGAGGCATTTGCTTGATTTCAAATTTATTGTGATTAATGTGCAGTATATTTTGTTCCTTAGTAGTTTTCCCCTTGTGTCTAGGTGTTACCTGCTACTGGCCTGCTTTCATTGTATTTACCCTGCTCCTGCTGTGCTGATTACAGTGGCATCCTCTGCTGACCATGCTAAAGGAGCGCATTGAAGAGGTCACTGGCTATACCTTCAACTCTCTTCTCTGCAACCTCTACCGCAATGAGAAAGATAGCGTAGACTGGCACAGTGACGATGAACCATCACTGGGAAAAAATCCTGTCATTGCCTCGCTCAGTTTTGGTGCTACCCGGGTCTTTGAGATGAGGAAGAAACCCTCCCCTGTGAGTATTCGTATCACATTGAGAGTCCTGTAGTTACTAAGATGTTTAATATTTTCCCTCTGTTTAGAGAACTTAATTACTAGAAGTGTTTAATAGTAGCTATTGAAATCACAACTTGTAAAGTTCTGTGGAAAAAGCATAGGGATCAAGAAATCTGTCTCATGGAACACGACATCTTGAGGATGGGAATGGGACCAGACCACTCTACTAATGTGCAGCCATGTAGTGGTGCAGTGAAACTGCAACGTGGGCGCTCTTCTGCCCAAATGAGGGCCTTTCCTGTTACTGAAAATGGAATCAGTGATGGTGGAAAGGGACTTCCACTGTGTAAATGAACTAAAGAGTTGATACCATCCTCTTATACTCAGACAAACATTGTGTAATGCATAGTGTATGTGGGATGAAGAGTAGCTCCGCTCCTGTAATTAAAAATCCGAGTAATGTTTGCATTTTGACTTGTGTGTGTTTACATTGAGGGACAGCGAACAGAGGGAAGTAGCTCATTTCTTTTCCATAAAATACCAAACTGCTGCATCATACTTTACAGACTAAACAGATATTTACTTTGATAAGGAGGCACGTGTGGAACATCCTTTCAGCAATTAGTTGGTGATTCCGTTATGAATATTCTTTCTAGATAAAATGCTGTCCTTGGGAGTGCTGTGTTTACAAGCCAACTTAAATTTTGCAATTCATGTTTATCCAAGTAAAGGACTCACGCGTTCCTGTGTTGAGAATACAGGCCTCATTTTAGAGTATCCTACTTCAGATGTCTTTTCTGCATGTGAAGGCTTTAAGAACTGTGGGAAGAAGTTTGCTGCATGCTTATGTTGCTATTTATTCTGAATAAGTAAAGCAGGAAGCAAAGGTGATAATTATCAGCCTACTAGAAAACTGTATGCTGACTTACTGAAGTCTGTCCATCAAGAGTCATCTTGGGTCACCCAGTTGTGAACAGCAAAGGTCAGAATTTGAACCAGAAAACAGATAAATAGCTCTTACTTTTCACCGTTTCTCTGATTTGTAAATTCTTTGTTGTCCGAAGTGAATTTAGTCCTGGTCCCTGAGCGTGAGATCACATAACCAATGCATTGTATCAGTGGGCATAGCCTGAGTGAGTATCTTTGCTGCGATGATAACAAAACATGAACTGGAAATTTCATTCCTCTAGGAAATGGTAAATGGTGCTTGGATTCATTTCTAGAAGTGCATGTGTTCCCCTTCGATGGATCAGAATCAAACCCACTTAGCTTTCAGTATGAAGTTTGCTGTTTCCCTCTTGAAAGTCAAACCCATCTCTTGAGCAGGAGGCCTTTTTGTTCTGTTTTCTATTTACTGAAAAGACACACACTATGAGCAAAGCGGGAAATTCAGTCTCTGCCATTCACAATTGGTTGCCGCCTTTGATCTCTACTGCATGATTTCTTCCCTTTTCTTCCTGAGATGGATGACTTTCTGTAGATGTATCCCTCAAGCTCTCCTCAATTTTTTCTTCTTCCCCTCTGACCTGGTATTTCTGACTAGCTGAGTCTTGTTCACCTAGGAAGCGTTTTCCTTTTGCAAGTGTGACATACTTGTTTCTAAGTTACATCCCCATGTACAGAGTAATCTTTGAAAAAGTTGCTATTAACTGCATCCTGCAGCTAAGGGAACTCGTACTGAATAATTGTATGGCACACATTACGTGTTCTTTGCACATTCCCAAAGCCTGCAATTTTCTGAGAGCATCCTATGACACTAGATGCTTTGCCAAGTGGGAGTTACAAGAGGCTCTGATGGAAATTACCACCTTTCAGGCTGTACCACCAAAGAAGTAATTTTCATACTCTATTGTAATGTAGCGTTTTCTCTTTCATTAAGAGAAGGTTGAAGTCAATTGCAGATATTTGAAGTTTCATCATTACTTTGTTCAAAAGCAAGTCACAGGAAGAGGAGTGTAGTTGAGGGAAGAGGGATTCAGATTAACAGTCATCACAGGCATTCAGGCTCTCCCTGCCTGGTTTGTAATCTGCCAGTATCAGTCAATCAGGTTTTCTAGAGTTAGTCTTCGTTGAGGAAGGAAAGAGAAAGTAAATCCTTTTCCTCCCAAAATCAAATCTCTTTGAGGGCCAACATTCTAGAATCTCAGGTTCTGGAGTTTTAAAGGCATTTTATTTTATTTTTTATTTTATTTCTCTCTGTTCTTGTAAGTTAGTGCTTTTAAGTATTTTGAGATGAAAGATGTAATGAAAATACAAGATGAGAAGTGCTGTGGTAGAAGCTCACTGTACGTGGTACTGGAAAGAAACCCTGAAGCGGTTGCCTGTGTGTGATCATGTGCTGAGTACAAAACAGTGTGTACCACACGTCAGGTAACGTCTTGTAGTGCTATTGAAGAATACTAGGCCAGAGCCTTCGGAGACTTCATGTTACTGTCTGTACAAATATCTTCTCCATTATATCTTGAAATGTGGATGAATTTATTATAGGATAAAATCCTATTTCTCTAACTGCAGAGAGAACCAGTACTGTTGGTAGGCTGGGTGTTTTTGTGCGTGCATGTGTGAATTTTGACATTTTTCTGGTAGGGATTTGATGGTGTTTACATAGGCCATTCTGAAACTGTCACAAAAGGAAAGCTTTTTATCCTGTCTCTGCATTTTTCCTTGGCAAAAAAATAAATAAAAAAACCATATTTAAATGCAAGAGGTATTTTTTTCTTGAAAACTGTTCTAGGGTGAGGGGAGGGAAAGGTTCAGTCCTCTGCTTTTCTTTTTGGCAAGTCCTGTACTGGATGAGTAAGTGTTCATCACATAATAGGAGGTAAAGGAGTGTAGAGATATGCGTAGTCTATTTGAATCTGCATCAGCAGGCATCCCTTGTGGGTAAGTAGAAATAGTTCCTACTGAGATTTCAGCCCAGTGTGTGTAAAAAAGCTACAAATACATTTCAGGAGCAAATTCCCCACTGGAATTAAGGAGTCTTTTCATGGAAATTAATGTGACACCAGAAGCTGTTTTACTTTACTGCTGGAGTTTTTCTTTTTAAGCATTCTTTCTTCTAAATACTGCCTTTTCTGTTGATTTGGACCAGTTCTGTGGTGGTAGCCAGTATTTTGCCTTTACCTTAAATGATTTCTAGGGTTTTTGGATGCCTACTTGGTAGTTCCAAGTCTACAGTGAAACGGTCTTGTTTCTTTCATTTTCTACTTCTAGTTTTTTTCTTGCCTCCTTGTTCCCTCCCATTGTAGCTCCTGCCTACGCCAAAACCGAGGTGAATGCTTTTGTGTCCGAACTGTGATTCATACACAATTCACACACAATCTGTTGGTTTAGCCAACAAGTTCTCTCGTACTTGTTGGCATCATACCTGTCTCCTCTGCACCACTGTGACCACCTCCTGTTCTCTGCGCAGCCTCAAGGCCCCTGTCCCGCTCATGCATGACTTAGTTGTCCTGCTCTAGAGGAACTGATTTCGCTGTGTTCAGTGGCTTGCTCTGATACAACCTCACTACCATTTCTACCATTGCTTAGCACTGCGCAAGTCAGACAATGCCAAGTTATCTGAGCAGGTCTTCTGGGAAGCTGAGCGTGAAACCTTAGGTCAAGGGCAAAGGGTGATATTTAATGTCTCACTGAGCTCCCGTGTCCCACCGGGAGCTGCTCTGTAGCAGATGTCTGGGTGCCATAGGGACCAGTTGGGTGCAAGTGTCTAACAAACTGCCGTGTGAAGGAGTTACAAAGCCAGCTATCAGGCTGCTCTTCTTCCATCTGTAACCAAGGAAACAGATGGGTGCTGGGGAAGGGAGAGAGGGAGTGAGCTTCACCTGTGTGTTAGATAATAGCAGGATGTTCACAGCGTTCTCAGAATCAGCCTTCAGATGGGTCTGTCCTTCAAATGAAACACTGAAACATGGTCCTTTTCTTCTGCCCCTGAGTGGCTGTTCTAGCAGAAGCTAGAGATCTCTTAGTGCCTTTGAAAACAGCAAAAAAATAACCCTTTATGCCCTAACAGGCCTAATTGAAGATGAACATGGGAATATATGGAGCACAGTAGAAACCGAGGCGTGGATCAGGATGAGGAGGATTGAACTTTTAGGGTGGCAAGAAGGAGACTTGCAGACAGTAGTGGCTGCAGAGGAGGAGGTGTTGTCTGCCAGTATTGGCAGGTCTTGAGCAGCTATGGGCAAGGAGAGAGGAAGATGCGAGTGCTTTAGAGCTGCCTCACTTGCAGTCTGCTAGGTCAGCTGCAGAAAGACTGAGGGAATTTAAAGATAGTCCTACGCAGGCGGACAAGTGGGAGTACGTGAGGAAAGGGCAATATGACTGATATTCATGCTTACCGAATCTGTAAAGAGCTGGAGTGAGTATTTTGTCAGAAATAGTGAGAACAAACAGGTAAAAATGCAGAAGTATTGACAGATGAGACCATTTTGTTGTTGGAGGAGGGTGTTTCCACAGCTGGTGGTAGAGAAGCGAACTGGAAAAGAGGGATACAAGCAAGGTGGAAGCCTGAAAAATGTGAGATTAGAAGTTTTGTACGGATAATTCTCTTGGTAATAGGCAAATAGGTAAAGCAGAAGGCTAGAAGCCTCTCCATGTGAACTGCTGACTTCAGCCTTTGAAAATAATTTTGAATCATTTGTGTGTATAACTACATTATTATTTGTACATCCTTCTACGGGACGTTTCCATTTACTTTTCCTTACAATAGAGATGCTTCCCCACTCTCCAGAACCCATTTCCTACTACTATCTCAAGAAGCTTGCCTGAGACTTAAGAAGTAAACTTAAGTTATTTATACTAGATCTTTTCTTTTTCTTCTCTTTTTGATTTACTGCCATTTTAAGAAGAAAAACTTGGTGGAATCCCAGAACATGTACAGATTTTTTATTCGCAGCCGTCCATCAACTCATGCTGAGCTTTCCTCGCTTATTAACTACGGTTGCTTGAATTAAGGATTTAAAAAAAACCAAACCAACCAGTTTTACCCAGTGTATGCAGACAGTGTAAAGGTTAGACTGTATTAAATGTGAAATTCAAGATTATGAAAATTCTAATACACTAAGATGCAGAACAGTTGCTTTACTAGACTTGTTCTTGGAAGCAGCTGGTTTTCTAATACATGTATAGAGTTACAAAGTGACCATATAGAAGTTCCCTGATATGTTTCTTTCTATGTTTTGTTATCAGCATTTTTAAGAAGTCTTTTCCTCCTTAGCAGTCAAGAACAAATTTCCTTCACAAACTTCTTGACCTGTGAAACTCAACTGAGTTGCCTGTATATCTGATGTCAGCTCTAGAGATAAAAGTTCTGAAATGAGGTTTGGTGGACAGTGTTAATAACATGTAAGACAGTAAAAACTTTTTGTCTAACTTCAGTGGGTCTGCAAATCCAATTGACATAGAAATTGTGTTTTCTAAGTAAAACTAAGCTCAGAGATGTCCCATTTTAAACAGAAAGTAACTGCTGCTTTTACATACTGACTTTTCTAAGCCCAAAGGTTGTTTTCTCCTAAATCATTTATCTTAGAAGAAATTTTTTTTTAATCAGGATGAGCAAGAGATAAAAATAAGTCCACTGTTGTCCATCCACAAAGTTAAATGATGTAATCCCATGAAATAGAAGACAGCCCTGCAATGGTATTTCTCTGCTTTTCATCAGCAGTCATGTTTATAATACCTATTTTTGAAATTTTTTCCTTGTTTCCTCTGAAGTTTAAGATAACATTTTTTTGGCATTACTCCTTGCTTTTAATAGAGCAAGATAAATGGCTAATAATTCTAGAAGCTTAAAAATACGTTTTGCATTTTCCTTAAAAAGAATAAATATTACAAGTGATTCCAAGTTCCTTTAGCACTCCCAGATTCCAGAGGTTTAGTGGGCTTGCTTAAGCACTGGCACAGCCTCGAGCCCTTAGGTATCCCCACGAAATGTACAAATCCACAATTGCCAACCAGTACAGTTTCATTTTACGTGACAAATGCCACTCTGGTAGTAACAGGTTTTGTTGAGTCTGGAGTGATTGCTGCCTTTGGCTGGACCTGAAATAGTTGAGCGTTGCCACCTCCTAAACACTCAGCTAGTGTGATTTTTAGGAGTCCACGAGCCATTATTAGAATGAGATTTTTTTTTTGATAGGAGAAGTTCTTCATCTAGCAGATGATACGATACCAACATGTAATGTCCAAAACAAGACAAGTACAGAATAGAAGGAAGATGTGTATTTTTGCTGAAGCAGTTAACCACTGGAGTCAGGATGGCTATTGCAGAACGTCTCCACACAGAACCATTTGTTTCAGGCATGGATGTTTCCAAAAGGTTCGCAGCCTTGCTCCAGAATTTTGCACTAGATGTGGGAACTGGTTGTTGAGCTTTACCTGTGTTGTACAGGCAGTGAGACACAATGGCTTCTTTCATCCTTAAAATGCTGGGCTCCTGAACTCTTTATGAAATATGGTAACAGGGAGGTTTAGTTAGACTTCTTGATCTTGCAAGAGCTTCCTTTCCTCCTCCCCCCTCCCATCTTCTTAAGCTCTGCTATAAAAGACTGGTTTTCTACCAAATACACATGCCTGCTTCTTCAGTGTCTTAACATTTCTTTTTTAGGAAGAGAATGGAGACTATACTTATGTAGAAAGACTAAGAATCCCACTTGATCACGGGACTCTGCTGCTGATGGAGGGAGCTACTCAGGAGGATTGGCAGGTAAGAACTCCTTGATACCCTTTGTGTCCTTTACTTGCAATGCAGTTTTCTAAATACGCACAAGACACTTTCATAGAGGTAGGGGCCATTCTGCTTCCAGTGAGACAGCTGTTTCTGCCTCAGAATTTCAAAGCACCCACAGAAACAATGCGAAGTGATGTAATAGAAATCAGCTCAGATGTTTTAGCGTTGAAGTTTAGCAATGAAAGTAGCAGCCTGCAGCTGAAAAATCAAAGTCAATGTAGGAACTTGGAATATAAAAAAATTGCAACCTAATTTAACAAGCCTACAGTAATCACAAAGACCTTTTGTTTTCTGTGGCCCTCAGCAGTCAGAACATGATTCTTTTGCCTTACCTAAGTGTTCAGAAATGTTAATAAAAAGCAATCACAGGTAAGGGTTTTTTTACGTTGTTTGATTACCTGAATTTTAAAATTTAAATAGACAAACTTAGGCTTTTGGGGTTTTTTTGGTTTTGTTTATTTGATTGTTTTTTTTCCTAATGCCACTTTACAGCATCGAGTGCCTAAGGAGTATCATTCTAGAGATGCACGAATAAACTTGACCTTTAGGATCATTTATCCAGAACCTGATGGAGTTTGGAAGTGAAGAGGCACTTTGGACATTGTTGGATATAAACCCACAGCAGATCCAGAGGCTCAGATTGCTGCAGACTTAAAGGAAGCCGTACGGGAACAGAGTGCTGTGAAACATCTGATGGGGAAAAGAATCGATGCTGTGAAGATCTTTGACAATCAGAAGCTGCTGTGTTATGTGGACAGTGCCGTTGTGCTTTCAGAAATGATATGCTATTAGATGGTGTTAAATTACAAGCTTTAAGTTTGTGAAAAACCAACGATCGTTCTTAAAAGGCCACAAAGCACATGAAGGATCTGGAGCAGAAAGATTCAGTGAGCAGTTACTTTTGCATGTTCTCTTGTCTGCCCTTTCCCCCCAGGTAGTGATCTATGTTCTAAGTAACGACGAGACAGGATTCTTTTCTGGAAAGCCAGCTGTGGGTGTGCTGCGTGTACAGAAATGAGAAAGCTGCACTTCGTGATGATCTCTGAGTATTACTCACTTCAAGGGGTAGCGCATTGCTTTTTATTTGTAGGTTGCAATGTCTTTTCCAGTGAAGCAATCGGTTTCATTATTTGTATAACTACTTGAATTTACAGTAGTGTCTAGTAGAACAGAGGGTCAAGGCTCCCTTTTCCTGTGCACTCTGTGGTCAGACTTTATCCTAACTATTTATCCACGGAGAGAAGATAGAGGCAAGCGACAGACGCCTTAGCCACGAGACTTACCAGCCAGGTCGAAGCTGCCCATTGCTCGAGTATGAACAGTCCTCCGCCCCCGCTGGCCTATAACTATTACCTCTGTGTCATAGGCAGGCAAATAGAAACGAAGAGATGAAAAACATTATTTTCAGAATTTCCTAGTAAACTTTTAGTTTCTTTTTAGCACAACTAAGTTGTGCCTTCCAGTGATTTCAGGTAGGACAGGAAATATTAGCATCTCTAAAAATCA
Source organism: Psophia crepitans (assembly GCA_013399095.1). Lineage (NCBI taxonomy): Eukaryota > Metazoa > Chordata > Aves > Gruiformes > Psophiidae > Psophia > Psophia crepitans. The sequence continues at coordinate 813,088 of VWZZ01001166.1, read as the reverse complement.
GGCTTGTGCTGCCAAACTGGAAGAATTGTTCCAAAGATGTTGACTCAGAATACTATAATCACGACGTCAGCTAGTTGCAAAGCTACACTGAGCGTATTAGCACCAGGTGCAGCACTCGCTGTGGTGCTGCTGCTTCTAGGTCAATGCGTATTGCATTAAAGCGTATTACTCACAGGGTTATCTCTTGAACCTCTGATGTTACAGAGAAGCAGTCAGCAGCTCAGACCTGATTCTAGGCTGACTTGATGGAATTCTTCAAGTTTGCCTGCCCTAGGTACATCTCACCTGCTGGTAGGAACCAGTGAGGCAACGACTCCTGTCTGGGTGTTACATCAGGTGTGCTGCCTGCGTGGTTAAGTTCTCACTGCAGCTAAATGGCATCCGCTGTACTGGATCAAAATACACGTTTGGGATGTCTTCCCTTTCTGCTTGAAGTAGGATCTAAGCATGGCTAAATGCTCTCTGCCTTGGAACACCTTAACGTTGTTAAGCAAGCTAGTGTCCCTCTTCAGTGCAAGAAGAAGTTGGTGTTTAGAAAATGTCTATGGTTTCTTAGCCAGCATTTGCTGTAGCTTAAAATTGTTATTTGATGAGAACAGTAAATTTATTAATACTCAATTATGCCTGTGTTTTAATGTTACTGATGACCTAAAGGCCATTTCAGTCCCTGTGAAGTTGGGCAGAAGCATTTTCTTTCTGTCAAACAAGTAACTCTAGAAGCAGCTTCTCTACCTAAAGCACCATACCATTTTTGAAATAGCTTGTTGCTCTAAAATGAATGAATGTTATTAGGAAACTTGCTTTGTTATCTAATAATGTCTTCACTTTCATCCCAGTTTTATATAAAAGTACGTTTTTGGAGTATATTTAATGTTAATTCTTTGCATTTGAATCTAAGATCTGGGCTCTGTGATGTATCTCCCGAGAATTAGTGTTGAAGGAGGCAGACGCTTACTTTCACGTTTACTTGCTTTGGGTGACTGGAGTTCCGTGCACATCCCCGCGTGCGTGCCCAGGTTTGGCAGTCCTGATGGAGAGTGGTTTTCCTTAGCCAAAGGGCAGTGCTGATTTCTCCAGGTATTCTGACAAGGCGACACTTAAGCCTTTATCAGCTCATACAACCTACATTTATTCACACTGTGTTAAGAGCAGTCATGCTGCAAGAGAGAGCAGGAGGTGAGGACGAGAGGGAAACTTTTAAACCCCCAAACCTCAGCCTATGGGAACTGCAAGTCATTTGAATTCAGTGAAGCTATGGCACGTAACTGATGGTAGGGCCCAGGAGACTGATACTGTTGTGAAAGAACAGTTTTTTCACTTTCTTGGTTTCGGTTTATAACATTAGCAAATTGTGGTTTGATTTCTTTACTTCCTTTGATCTGGGAGAAGACCGAGGTTTCCTCCCCAACAATAAAATGATTTATAAGAGAAATGCTGTATCCGACGGAGCTCTCTTAGGGTGATACCCTTTTGTTGCTGGTGTCTGCTATGTTCTTCTCTCTCATGTGTCGCCTGTGCTGCTGCTTACATCCAAATCTAGTGGACAGTGGAGAGACACATGGCATCGTTCCTCCCCCTGCCCTGAATGCCCTGGCGGCAAGGGGAACAGTTGGCGTAGAGGTCAAGTTTCTTTGTCAGCTGGGAACTTGTGGGTCCTTCCTTCCTCTCCCCACCTCCTCCCAAAAAAGTCACCTAGCCAGGTGGCAGTGGATTGCAACCTCCTGCCTGCCAGGACAGCAGGAAATGGCTTGGAGCAGCGGAGATTCCAGCCCACATCATCTCCTCAGGAGAGCTTTCAGCAGGGACATTTTTCCTGTAGGTAGAAATTTGTTCCTGAGTGCTGCAAGCACTCCTACAGTTCTCAGAATGGATGTGCACAAAAGTGAGATTTAAGTCTTGAGCCTGGTGGTGGTCTTGTGACACCTAAAGATTTTTTTTCACTTGAGACCAGGGCAGCTTGAAAATTTTTTAGTGCTAGTATTCAGCTGTTTCTGCTGTTGGAGTCAAGCGCAGAGGGTAACGTATTTAGAATGGTAAATACATAGTTAGGTTCCATTCTTTAACTTATAGATAGATGGAGGAACCTTTCCCCTATTTGTATGGATTTGAAAACAGTATTTCTAAAAATGCAACCCAAAAGATGTATTTTCCAGTTACAAGGTTTTCTTCCTTCCCAGGGTTGTTGTGACAGTGCAATATTCCCAGCCAGCAGCTTTTTGAAAGAAAGGTTTAAATTCAGAATTCATGATGTTAAAGTAAAATATATTGTTTATCTGAAAACAAAGGTTTATCTGCACACAAAGGATTGGGGGAGGGGGGGAAGGAGTGTTAGGGGTTGCCTGGGATTTTTGTTTTTGCTGTTACCACCAGACTCGCCCATCTAACTGTGCAGTAGCCTGTCCATATGAAGTAGTGGGGCAGATGGTAAAAGCTGCTTTGCCCATAGAGCACTCCTGAATTTTATTTTCCATATTCCCTGCATTATTTCTGTGCCTTGCAAACTGCCTCTCGTAGCCTTTTCCTTTTCCCCCGTCTCGCTCCGGTTGTCATTTGTTCATATTTATCTCTAGTTACTTCTCACATGCTCCCTGCTGCTGCTGGTGTGATGATATTTTTTTTATGCAGAAGTTATATACTGTGGGTTTACTTTGTTTCTTCATTCTGAAATGTTGTTTTTCGGCAGAATATGCGTGTCTCTTCCAAGAAAAGCTGGAGAACTGCGTTCTTCAAAACTGTTCATTGTCTGTGGCTTCCAAACAGATTGAGTCTACTAGTTACCCCAGTTAAGGTGCCCTTTTCCAAAATAGCCATCACCTTTTGTGAAATACACTCGAATATTCCTGCACGAACTCTTGATGAGGTCAGATTATATCCTATCAAATACGATGCTGTTGGGTGTCACCAGGTTGATCTGAGCACACGCCATTTAAGATCAGTAGCAAAGTTCCATCATTTCTCTGCTGTATTTTTTTTCCCAGGAAAAAACACCTCTTTCGGGTTTTCATTTTTGATTAGCTTTAAAGCCATAGATAATTGAATTCCTCCTGTGTCAGATTAATTCTAGCTGTGTATTTTCCACTTGTCATGACTGATGGGCTTAGTATAGCTACCTATAGTAATTTAGCTACAACAGTAATGTAGAAAGAGATGGGGTGCCAGGAAGGGGTTAAGAAACCAGAATTTCCATACCCTAGTATTGGCAAAGTACAGAAGACTGTTCTCCTGGGGCTTGGGATAGAAGAGGTGTGATGGGTGCTGTGAACCCATAATGCCTCCTTCTCAAGTGCTGCTACTATTGACTTAGCTAAATGGCGTTTAACACCCACTTTGCCTTTTCTGGTCATAAACCTTTTCAGAGCGGATATGAAATCTGCCTCACTAGGTTTTGTTTTCAAAGTGCTTCTTTTCCATCCTTGAGGTTTCCATAGCAACCTGGGCCATTTGTTTAAATTGGAGCTCACTGGCCTGTCCTCCCTGCACCTAACTTCTGCTGAGATCTTGCAGGTATCACCTCATCTTGGCACGCCGCAGGGTGACTTGTAAGGGTTATAGAGGGGCTCAGCGGCAGCTGGCTGTAAGAGCGCTGGCCCTTCCCAGAGGGCTGCTCCCTCAGCAGGCTGACAGACGTGTGTGCTTTCTCCCCATTGCCCTGTTTGATTTGCCTCATTATTCTTCTACGTACTGTTCAGTACGCCTTTGTGGAGTTACTACAAGCTCCTTTGAAGAACAGGTTAGCTGGCAGGTCCTTGGCAGCTCACGCTGGGAAGACGGGTCTCAGGAGAGCTAGGAGGCCTTGTTTTAAGGGAAGAAAGTGGGGACCATGTGACGAATTTCAATCAGAATAAGGAGCAAGGGAGGTCTGTCGCATGGCCTCCATTGTTTCATTTATGTTCCCCAATGTTCTGGTCACTCGGGAGGTTTTGCTGGCTGAGCACGGCTTAGAGCAGAGTCTTCACATCACAGGGGATCATCCAGATTGGTGCTCACTGGATCCAGAATGATGCTCAAGCCAAAGTTGTTTCTGCCTGTAGCTGTGTGTGTAGCTGCTTTGCTGTTCACATGAGGGTGGTGTTTACCCTCTCTCTGGTCCCATGGTGGAGACAGCGCACAGACCCACACTGAAGAGTGGGTTGACATTACAGGTGATCTTTCAGCTGCCTCTGCCGGGCACGTGTTTCCAGTGATGCCTATGCACCGGGGAGCCTGCCGTGCAGCCCTGCAGTGGCTGACCCTGGGAGGTAAGCCGGCTGAGCACAATCCCTTAAAGCAGAAAAGAGCAGAAAACAGGCCACTTGGCAGAAGCCAAGAGGGCTAGAAAGAACCCCGGCGTTGCGTGGAATGGGGGAGTCATGGCTGTGATTCGTCACTGGCCACCGTGTCCTCATCATCGTTAGGGAGGGCTGTGGGAGGACTTCTCGCCCTGGAGAGCTTATGATTCAGAGAGCAAAAGCTGAGGCAGGAGTGAAGAGAGACATGACGTGCCAGAGGGCTTACTGTTCTAGACGCACAACCTGCAATCCCAGTTTGGTGCCCAATTTATGAGGCTGCAGAACCTACGTGGTTCCCAGTATCCCCCAGTCCCCACGTCCTGCTTTCCGGAGGCAGATCTGTGCCAGGTTTCTGCACCGTGCCGAGGAGGAGACAGCCTGTCCGAGTGGCTTGGCATGCTTTTAGCTTGGGGGCCACAAGACACAGGCTCCTTGATTATTCGGGAGAAGCAAGTGGCAGTGATGGAAGAGGGATTTAAAATTGCCCTGTGGTGGTGGTTTCCATCAGGAGGCGGTGGGTGGCTGCAGGCTCCCAGGGTTACAGCAGGACCAGGATGCAGCACCAGTACCCGCCCAGCCCAGCTGGGAAGGTTTCCTTCAGTAAGGAAAGTTTCTGACAAACTGCACGTAAGGCAAAATTTGCCAATATCTGCACTTCCCTGGCGGCGATGAAGCCTTCACAGCTTGTGCCCGGGAAGAGATTGCTTCCCTGGGACAGGCTGACAGGTCAGCATGAAGAAATCCTGCCAGGCCTCGGGGCAAGGGGAGCAGTGGAGTGAGGCACTGCGTGCCGGGGGCAGGACAGCATCTCGGTGCTGCACCAGCCACAGGTAGAACAAAATGGCCTGAGAGATGTCTGCTGCTCTGCCACAGCTCTGTTTTGCTCTGATCAGTCTTTTCCTTCGGTTGCCTCATCAGTTAACTCCTGACTTCGCTTCCTTTGGAGAGACCAAAGTGGCTCTGTTCTGTCTTAGACAAGCTGCTTGCTGATGTTACAAAGATCATTCCTCAGCTCTGGGTGCTGTGGGCTTTCAGCTGACGAGGGTGGGGTTGCGCTTTATTTCTTTCTGCTTGTCGGCTTTCGTGCCACGCTGGATCCCCTCCTCAAGGCAGGCCTTTGGTTGCTGGAACCGGTGTCACTCACCTGCTTACCGATGTTGTAGTAACTTTTGTCTGAAGTCCCCAAAAAGGTTTAGAGACTGAGTAAAAAACAGTCTGTGGGATTTGGTTACTTGATTTCTTACTTCACTGTCAAGAAACTTTGGTTTTAATCTCTGGGCTACAGTTGATTTCTTCCTTACTTACAAATAAGCTTAAAAAGAGAGGAAAAAAGGAAATTTATTCTGACGAAATACTTGGATGCATGCTGTGTTTTTAGCTGCGGAAGAAATTGGAAGATAAAACCCTTCAGAAGTGCTAAGATCCTGTTTGTGGCACCTTTTTGTGGTTTCCCTTTTGCCCGACCTCCACAGCAGCCAGAGCCTCTGCGGCCGTGCCGGCTGCTGGTCAGCCCTCCCTGGCTAGTTTTGAGGTTCGTGGTCAGTTTTCTCCAGATCTCAAAAATAATTCGATTTCTTCAGCTCTTGCAAAAATCAGCAGTCAGGTACAGAAAAGAGACCAAGAGCGTGCTGTGCTCAGCCGGCTGCGGGTTAGGCTGGGCCGCCCCGACGAGGAGCGGGGCAATCCTCCTCTCCTCGCTCCCTTGCCAAAAGCATTTCTGCTCCGGCAGCTGGCACATTGCCTGGGAGGCCGTGCAGCCCCCAGGAGCCCAGCACTGTCCCGGCTGGCCACCAGCTCACCATGGCCATGTGGAGGGACAGCGACTCCCAGGATTCATCAGCAAAGCCCTTCCCTGCACACAAAGGCATTATTTTCAAAAAGCTTTTTTTTTTTTTTAATAGTTGGGGAAACATTTTTTCAAGCTTTTCAACCTGAGTCAGGATGTGTTATTAATTGCAAAAGGTATTACTGAAATAGAAATCCTAATTTCTGCACTGCTTAATTGATAGGATCACAGTAACGACTAGACATAGTAGTACCTTGACAGTGAAAGCCGTGGAAGGCTAGAGGTTAATTTTGCTCCAGGTGACAGCAGCTTGTACCAGCAGGACTATCCAAAGCAATCAGGCTCTCAATTTGTTAAAAGTACAGTTTCATTCTTTAAACAGCCGAATTTTCTGCAATCACTGGTCTCCAGTTGTTTAAACCGCACTCTTATCTTGGATCCCTGTAGCACCACGTCCTGCTACGTCAGTAGCAGCGCTGGGGAAAGCTGCCGTCCCTTCTGACGCTCGTCAGGCCAAACAAGGGAAATTTAATGTAGCCATTTCCATCAGGGAACATTTTGCAGCTCTCTTTGGAAACAAAGAGATTTATTACTGCATTTATTGTTGGTGGTGTGATGACAGCCAAATGCTGTTATCCTGTGACGTGCTACTAGAACACTAACTTTCTCACTTCAGCTATCACTTTACAATTAAAACAATTCAATACAGAGGATAAAATAATATATTTCTGTGAGGACCATCAACACAAACGTTTTAGTCAGCATGTTGTCTTGGTGGCAGTGGGCAGAAGCTTTATGGGATTTATTGCAGCTCAGATCAAGTCAGGCAAGACAAAGTAAGGTATTTGAGGGGACAGGAGCTTTGAATACCCCTACCTTGTATTAACCGTCTTGTATGGGGAGCTCCTCGCAAGAACTAGTGAGTGTCATGACCTACAGTCATGCTGTGGGTACGTCCTCGCCTTGCAGCGCTGTACGTGGACCCGCTCCCAGATCTCATCACAGGTGGGCACGGAGACGTGAGGTTTGAAAGAGCTAAAGGCTCTTGACTGGCCCACGTGGCCCCGCTGATTCTCCTTCTCCCTCCTGTCTCGACCTTCACTGCACTCCTGCCTTCGGCTGGCTCCTCTGCTTCTGGGGGTTCCTCATTTCAGCTCATCCTTCCTACCAAACCTGACTTTGATCTTTACAGTCCTGTCGTGGTTTAACCTGGCCGGCAGCTAAAACAACCACACAGCCATTCACTCACTGCCCCCCTCCCAGTGGGACAGGGAAGAGAATTGAAAAGGGAAAAAAAAAACTTCGTGGGTTGAGATAAAGACAATTTAGTAGGACAAAAAAGGAAGATAATGACAAAAGAATACACAGAACAAGTGATGAACAGCACAATTTTTTACCACCCAAAGTCGATGCTCTGCATGACCACAAGCTGACCAGCCTCCCAGCTCACACATCTCCCCCCCCCAGTTGTATGCAGATCATGTCATATGGTCTGGGAATATCCCTGTGGCCAGTTTGGGTCAGCTGTAGGGGGCTGTGTCCCCTCCCAGCTTTTTGGGTGCCTCTCAGCTTTTTGGGTGCCCCCCACCTTCTTGTTGGCAGGGCAGTGTGAGAAGCTGAAAAGTCCTCGACTGCTTGGCAACAGCTAAAAACATCAGTGTGTTATCAACATTATTCTCATCCTAAATCCAAAACACAGCACTGTGCCAGCTGCTGGGAAGAAAATTAACTCTATCCCTGCTGAAACCAGGACAGGTCCTCATTTTAACGTGCCCCAAGCCTGATCTGATCGCCGCTGGCCAAGTTACAACAGCACTCTTCTCTCATGCCTCGCTGGGAAGCTGAAACTTGGGTTTCGGTATCTTACGTCGCAGTGAAAATCGATGGCAGGCTTACATCTCCAGTGTCCTAGGCATGTGGCTGCACCCCTGAAATGATTCAGCATTGCACTGATTTTATTTTATAAACATATGTATAGATTCTATGGTTAATGGAAGTAACAATGCTCAGACTTCGTACGGCTCACGCTGCGTCATGGAATACCTCCCCTTCCAGGTCAGTTCCCAGGTAGCGAGAGGTGCCAGTGGAGCCCGTCCCACTGCTGGGAAGCTTTGCTGGGCCGGTGGGCTTGGGCGCGCACGGGTGTTGTAAAGACCACAGCGGCTGTCTGCTGGGAAGAAAATTAACTCTACGCAGCTGGAGGACGGGGAGCAGGAGCCGCCAGGTTTCAGAGATGGGCTGAGGAAGGGAGGATCGTTCTGTGAAGCTGTCAAAGTTGGAATCGCCAACTTAGCTGAATTTAGTTTTTAAACGGGCTCAGTAGTTGGAAAGAAACGTTTCAGCTAAAATGGCTGAGTCTCTGTAAAAATGAGACCACTTTTTTTTTGCTTAAGAAGTTATTTTGTCTAGAGAAGTATCTTAAAACCTCAATATGTGGCAAAGCGGCACCATTTCTGTGGCAGGCTGGCTGGCGAGATGTAGGAATCCTCCCATACACCTGTATTCCATGCATCAAACGCATCCAGTGCGAAGCATCCCTCGGAGAACTCACCCATCCCAGCCACTCCCTGGTACGTTGGCAAGAGCTTCCTCATGGAAAGGGCTTGTAGAAATCTTTTTTCAGGAGCTGCCTGCGAACACCCCAGCAGGGACCTGAGCCTTCCGGTGCCGCTCACTGGTGCCTTGCTGAACGTATCTGCTCTCCGAGATACGGTAAGTGCCACGGGGGGGTTCCTCACACCTTACTGCCTACGGCTTCTGCCCCATCTCACGCTGCAAGGAACAAAATTGTGGTGCTTGGGGCATGAGCCCTGGCCCGCAGGAGGCTGGAGTCAGGGTGTGCTGCGGGACGAGCTCAATCTTCCCTCGCCTACAGAGAATTCCAGTCCCGCAGGTAAATCCCTGCAGAGACGTGCCTGCTGCAGGGGGGAGCAGTGCTGATCTCTGGCCTGTGCTGCTGGCTGCAGGGTTCGCAGGGCTGCCACCGAGCGCTGCCAGGTAGGGTGCCCCTCGGCACGGCCCAGGGAGCGTGAGGCATCTGTCTTCAGGAAAATATTTCAAGGGACGCGTCAGGCATTTAAAACACTGGCGGTGTTTTGCTGTGTTGGCTGCTCGACTGTGAGCGTGCGGGGGTGTGAGCCTTACTGTAGGACTACCCTCACGCAGTCAGTTGCTGCTGCTGAAGTCCCAGCTAGAAACTGGAAAGGAAGATAACGGATATCCTACTAAGTACATAAGGAAAGGGATAGGGCAGCCTGGAGTGCAAAGCCTTTGCACGTAGGTAGTCCAGCAGTTCCCTGGTGTACATGCGTCCGCGTGTGCTTGAGAGAGGCGCGGCTGCCGAGTTCAGCTGCGCTCGGTGGTGCGTCCGTTGTGCTGTGGTAGTTAGGAAGTACCAACAGTCTGCTTTTTTATCCGGGCAGCAGACTCAGAGTGGGTTTCAGATGGGCCTTGTTGAGTAACTCAGGCTCCCTCTGTCAGGAAGGTACAATTCCAAGTTCAAATCACGTGTGTGTGCGCACTCAGAGAAACGGATGAGAAGACTTACCTCCTGCTTTCAGAAACAGCTTCCATCGGTTGCCTGCTTATTTGGTCCTTTCCCATTGGTAAGCTGCTGTTAGGTCACAGTTAGCTGAATGTTTTCATAGTTATTTTAAAAATGGTTGTTTCAGGATGTGATCTGTACTGGAGAAGGAGCTACAACTCCTTCCCACTTGCCCATGGAAATCGATGCATGGAGCAGAACGCTGAGGGGATGATGCGCACAGCGAGGCGCTGTGTTGTGGCTGACGAAGCGTGACTGGCAGCGCGCGGCGAGGCAGGTTTTACTCTCGAGCATGTTTTGAGAGGAGATTTGAAGCCTGCCTGCTGGGGATGGGCTGAAGGCATCCTGCTGGGAAGCAGCTTATCCCGCGGACTCGCGAGGGAGGCCCCCTCAACTCCAACAAGGAGGTTACAGCGCTGCTCCGCTGCCGGGCACGAGCTGCGGTGTTCAGGGTACCTGCACCGGGACTGCCTGGCCACGGCGGGTTTCAGGGGAAGCCCTGGCCTTTAAAAATTTTCTAGAGAAAGAGGTGGGTTTCTCTCTCTTCTCTTCTTACTCTTTCCTTTCGCTTCGGTGGCATCCAGTCTGGTAGTCAGCAAGAGGAATCATAATTCATAGTCTATGTGTGTATTCCCTATATTTAACAGTTTAACAATCGCATTGTTAATGAGTGACCTGATGACACAAACAATTTCCGTGGGGTTGTTTCAGCAGCGTTAGCTATTTCTCCTCCTGTGAAACTGGGATTTTAACTTCCCAAGGCCCCACAGCTGTCGAGTGTGTATTTTATGTGAAATATGGAGCATCTGAAACGTCCCCAGCCCCGGATAAAGGTCTGTGCAGTGCCCTGGTGTACAACATGACTTCAGCCCTGTACTATGCAGGAAAGAAATCTGCTCCAGTGATCCACGTGGCAGAGGGTTTCTGTAATCTATACCATGAGGTCACATTTCAATGCCGGGAGCAACCGAGATTAAAGTCATGATTTAAGCCTCTGGAGTAAATATAGTTTTTACATTAGCGCATTGCAGACCTAACTTGGGGGATTATGTCACAAGATATTTTTTCTGAATTGTCTCAAATACAATCTTAAGGCCTCCCAGTTATTGCCATGGTGATGTTGCTCCAACTCAGCATTGAAATTTCCCTGAGCATTTTATAAGCAGAATTGTGAGGGAATTAAATGGTTGCCGTACCTGAAGCAACCCCAGTTTGCCCTCATACTGAACTTTGGGTCTGAAACCAGACGGGCAGTTTGGACTGGGGATGCGTGGGTTGAATTTCAGGTATCAAGTCAACCGGCCTTTTTGCTGCAGAGCCTTGGACCCTCTTACGTTAAAGTTGTTGCTAGAGCAGATTAAATTTACGCTGCTTCATACGAATGCGAGACGCTTTTCTCCACTGCCAGAACAAGGCTCCTACGTCAAGGCGGAGCTTGCTTCTGCAGAATAGATGAGCTCAGCCCCAGGAGTCCAAACTGTTGGGCAGACTTGTCCTCTTGGAGGCCTCTGCTGAGGAAACACAGTTCGGCACTCACCGCGCTGCAGGACCAAGTTGTCAGGAATAAAAACTGTTGTAAACGGGACTCTGGGAGAGGGAGTCGTCGTACTGCAGTAAGGGCTTTATGGGCTAAATTTAGCCATTAAGATCAACAGCAAAAAACCCCGTGGCCTTCTCCAAGCTAGAATGGTTCAATTTGACCAAACAGAAAATTGTTCCCATATTAAGCAAATTGTATCTCCCAATAAAAAGGCTTCAAACTGAACCTGGCCCTAAAGCTGCCTTGGGCAGCCAAGGAGCAAAGGGGTTGCAGCCAGGTGCTTCATAAAGCCAAGGCTCTTGGTATTTCTTTTATGCTGGAAAGAGGCAAAGCAGCCTGCCTTCTGGAAACAGGCGAGCGCCTCCACTCCCCTCTCCCCCAAAGCTGTGTCCTTGTTTTGTTTTATCCTGTTTGGGAGAGGGCTGTGATTACAGTGGTTTGTTTCCAGCGCAGGTCCTGAAACATCGCCAGTGCTAAAGCAGTTCAAAGTGGGGAGGAACCAGTCCCGAGTCTTACTGAAAGACGAAGTCGAGACTTTCTGATGGTGAACTCGCAAAAGCAAGTCCCTTTCTGTGCGCCAGACTGCGGCACGTGGTGTGTGTGCTGTATGTAAGCTGCTGTTTTTTTCTCAGGGCACTTGTCTACCTCTGCACAAAGAACGTGTTTTCTGGCAAAATGCAGTAAACTGCAGCTACTAGCTGCAGATGTGCTAGCTTGGGCACAGAAGAACCCAGGGCTTCTGGGGTCAGCACAGATCTCTGTCTGGTGCTGGAGGTGCCCCGGGTGTGCACACAGAGCACAGGGGTACTGACTGCTCGGGGCCCTCAGTGCACTGTCCCTGTCCCCTCGCCAGCACAGCCCAGGGTCCCCAGTGCTGTCGCTGAGCCTCTGCTTCCTTCCTGGTTCCTAACCAAGCTTCAAAAATATCCTCGAGTGGGTGAAGCTATACTGGAGAGTGTCTTTATGGAATAGTCTAGCCCTGAAGAGGGGACAGATTAACCATTCCAGGCTCTCCCTCCCTCATGCTTTCATACTCCACATCCTTCCAGCTCCTTTCCTATTCCAATCGTATGTTTTTCTTACGCTGTTGGGTTTTTCCATCACTGAGGCTCCTTTGCACGCACAGCTTTAAAGCGTGGTCTCAGCTGTCGCTAATTTGCAGGCTTTTGTTTCAGCTCAGTAATACTTACATGCTATTTTTTGTCTGAGGATCCAATTCTGCATCATATCAAAGAAGAATTACAGAGCCCACAGGGGAATGGAAAATTTTAGGATCCCTTCTAAAAGGGAAAAAACAGGCTCAGAGTACATTAGAGGTGGCAGAATTTGGAACAAGATCCCAGTGTCTTGAGTCCTGCCGCACCCACCGTTGCTGATCGCTTCTTGTCTGGGCCCAGTCCTTGTGGTCTCTGTAGTGGCGTTATGGGGTGTTCGGCTTTGGGCTGGCCTCGGGGTTTCCTTTAACCGTGTGTACGTTACTCTGCTCCAAGCGGACGTGACAAGTCTGTCTATTTTTTTACAGCCGCTGAAATCTCGGTACCGATGAAAAAGCTGCGGCGCGAGATGTAGAAAGCTGAACTGCGGCTGTGGCTCTCTGCGATGTAGTGCGGTCTCGGTAACCCACCTGATGGGGTACGCCGTGGGACGGGGGGGCTGCCCTGGGCACAGAGGACCGAGGGACACGGCCTCGGCGGCGGCAGTGCCCGGCGCAGGGGAGACGGGTGA
>VWZZ01001166.1:734533-800036 GCA_013399095.1 Psophia crepitans | reverse complement strand
CGGCGGCGGCACGGACTGGGCTGCAACGAGCCGCCCCGCCGCCGGCCGGGGAGCGCCCGGGGCGGGCAGCCGGGTTGGGATGTTTTCTAAGAAAGCGCTTGTACCTTCGTTTCTATTTGATTGTATGAAACTCTCCGTTTAAAAGACAAAAAAAAAAAAAAAAACCAAAAAGCAACCACCAACCCTTTTCTATTCGTTAGAAGAAATGAGCTGTTTTAGATGCATTGAGCTGCTGGACTTTATATTTATTTTTGCATTTAAACTGTTGACTGCATTAATTTAATATGTTTCTACCTGAATGTCTGTTATTATTTCCATAAAAGAGTAATAAAATCTGATATATTTGCACAGTACGTACCAGGCTGTTCTTGTTTCGGGGGTCTGACTGCCCCTGTCAGCTCCCTGTACCCCTCCGAAGACCGAAGGGATTTAAAGGCTGTGGGCAGCTAGTGCAGGGGCAGCAGGGCTTTCCTGGGGGATGCTGCTCAGGGAGGCTTTGCAGTCCGTACTGTCAGGTACATGCTAATGAAAAAAGAGCCAAAAGATTGATTTTAAACAACTTTATTTCCTTGTTTGAGATCCTTGTGTTCACCTGACCTGACGTTTAAGGAGTGTTTGTACCTGGTGGTGTCAGAGAACCTTCGTGCAACTGGGCAAGCGTAATGCCTTCACGGAAGCGCATAGATACTTTCTGTCCTCATCCAAGTTGTTTTTGTCTCTTCTCCCCTTCCGACCCGTAAATTGTTTTCTGCTGCAGAGATAGTTGGATGTAACGCAGTTTAATTCACTACAGCAAATGGTACTACCTGGACGTGCTTTTCCTGGAGTTCAAAAGCAAGGGAGTTTTGGTGTGGCATGGGAGTGAAGTTACACGGGGCTTCTGTGTGTGCGTGTGCACGCAGGTATGTGTAAAATTTTCTCTTTCCACAGTGTATGTGCCAAGGAGCATCCGAAGTACCCTACAGAAGGAAGAGCAAAGTCTTGAACTGAGAATCTTTTCCCTGTATTTTCTTGATTCCCTTGAAATATTCCTGTGCTAATAGTGTAATCCTATGGGAGCATCTTCCTTCAAGGCAAGCCTCAGGCAGTTGAAACTTACTGACTTATACCCAGTTATTAGGTATTATTGGGATAATGAGCTGTAGCCTCTAAGTAGCATTACTGTGATAAGAATTTCTGGAGAGTTACAGCTTTTCTTACATCCTGTCTTGAAGTGCGATCATGCTGATAAATAGGGATAAACAGCATGCTGTCAGCTTATCAGGGAGGTAAGGGCTGGGGCAGGAGACGATGAATGTGATGCAGATGGAGAACAGGGTGCTTAGTTAGAGCTGGCAACCACAGCTTTGCACCCACTGGGCACTGAAGTGCAGCAGATGATGTGTGAGGAGCTCAGTGTTGGCTCTGGGCACAACTGAAGCCTGTCTCTAGCTTAAAGCTGAGGAAAATTGTGGGGGGGGGGGAGGGGGGGGAGGCTTAGTTTTGAACAGGTCCTTCCCCAACTTTCATAAGTACAGGAAGAGTTTTAAAAAACCCCTTGCAGTAGGAGAAACAGCTGACCTCCAGCATCAGGGGAGGGTTGTGCATGCAGTTCAGCAGGTAAGGAAGCAGGTCTGGGCTCTGACCCGATCTTCTCGTAAAAAGGCATTTAAACCACCCCACCTGTCCCCCTGCATGCGGTTTGTGAAACAGCTTGTCTCCCTTTGCCGTTACACCCTGTTGGCTGCTTTCTGTGTAGGTGCAGTACATACGTAACATCTACGTACAAGGCAAAGCAACTTGACCTCCAGAACAGCGTTCAGCCAGGCAACCTGGACTTGGTAAGAAATAATCAGTTACTAGCAGCTGGGCTGATTTTCCTTGACAAACTCCTAGTGCTGTTACAAATCTGGGACTTTTGAATTTGTGAAAGGGTTTGAAACATCTATGGGAACTCTCTACCGCCGTTCCTAAATGTTGCATGACGTTCACAGGGGGCTAATGAGCTCTGTAAGATTTCCAGAGGCGGTACAGCATCCTCCCCGTACTGCAGGTTTCAGACTGCTTTCCAGACTTGCTTTGCTTTCAGCTCTGCTACAAATCCCCGTGATGCACAAAGTATGTGGTAGCATCAAGAGGCTGTGAGCGCACAATCGTCTTCCCCGGCTATTTCTGTTCAGCAGCTGGGATTAATAGCAGGCCATTTACCGTCGCCCTTCGCATCCCGGCTTTAGCGTGCAGCTGTGCTGCTGTCACCCAGGAGGCACAGGAGGCTGTGCTGCGCCAGCCAGCAGCAGAGCGTCGGGTACCCGCTTCGTGGAAGGGGGAAAATAGCCATATTCCCTTTTCTGTTTCAGGACACAAATGTGGGTGTTAACACAGAGAACAAAGAGGGTTTGAGAATCTTTTGTAGCATAGTGTTTGAGAAAAAGCTGTATTCCAGTGGTTAGGCTGAAGGAGTTTCTCTTCAACTGTTGTTTGTTAAAATTTTTCTGCTCCATCGCAAAGTGAGTAACACGGGAGATGCCGGTGCTAAAGGTAGGCTAGTGTTTATCTTCCCAACAGTTACTGTCAAGACAATAGCGTGAAAATCTAGGGTGTTTTAGCTCTGCCCTGGAGAGGCCCTCCTGATTGCAGCTGGAAAAATAAACCTCTCTTCCAGTCTTCCTGTGCTGCTAATTTTGAAGGTTTGTCTGGCAACGGTTTTTAGTATCGTGGATATCTGTCCTGTAAGGACAGCAGAAAGACCTATTAAATTCACTTTACTGAGCATAATGACTATATCAAAGGGTTTTGAGTCTGTCACCCGCTATCCAGGCTTGAGATGTGGGTAGTACATTTCCCTTCAGCAATTCACAGCTTAAAAGCATCCAGCAGATGCCACTTACGGTGCTGTTCAGGATGGCAGTGAGTAGGCACGAGCATCCTACGTCTGCACAGGAAGGAGCTGGGAGCCAAACGCTCAGGGCGCAGGGAAGCTGTGCACCCCAGGGGTGCATTCAGCCCTATTTCTCCAGATCAAAGGAAACCACACACCAGAATTTGTCTTTAATGGGACCTGAATTTTACTCTTGTATTGCTTCGTGTGTAAATCATCCTGTCCTGTGCGGCGAGAGGAGCGCCTGGTGAGGTGAGTAAAAGCTTGCACGTGAAAGCAATTCTGTTACTCTCTTCCTGGTTTGTGTCCGTGCCCTTCAAGCTCTTCAGCATTTCCCCCTGTGCTCGTGTTGAAATGCTGCGTTAGTGTAAAGCTACGCGTGCTGGTGTGGGGGATCTGTACCTCCACGCCTTACATTGGCCTGACAGGCGTAGAGGGGATCTGAATGGTGCTCTGTCACTGCTCTCCTGGCATCACGGGGAAAAAAATCCTCTCTGTGCATCTTAGGGACAAGCTTTTCATGCTTTTTTTTTTTTTTCCAAAGCATTTCAGTTAAATTTGATTCAGGAATTCATGGGGGATTTCTGGTTGCAATTTAGTGTCCACCTCAAGGTGCAGAGGACAGACTCCTCTCCTAGCTGTGTGCACACCATTTCTGCTGTTGGATGACTTCTCTCATCTCTGCGTTTCCAGTGACTCACTGGGACACTTCAGAGTGGAGCTGCTGTCAGGAACGGATATGAGAAGGTGCTTGTAATTCCTGCAGGTTTCTGTACTGGGATCCCAGGAGTGCAATTTGCCTTAGGAGCTGGTTAATGATGACACGGCTCCTGACCCTCACCAGTGCTGTGGGTCTGATCCTGCAGGACCGCGGTGGGTGATGGACTGCGGGACACTGCCCTGGGTAAGAAACGCCACGTGACCATTGCTATCTAACCTCCGCAGTAACAGCAGAGCCGTGGAACAAAGCACAAGCCGAGGCATCTATGGAATTGTCAGGCTGACAGCGAACAAACTGCCCTGTGACAGGGACCGACAGATGAGCTCCAGCAAATCTGGTTGCTGTGGTTTTTTGAATGTTAGCCGTGCTGGAGATTTGCTGGCTGCCCTCCAAGGGGTTGTAGCTCCCTGGCGGCATTAACAGAGCACAGTGAGGGTGTGAACCCCCACAGCCTTTGGTCTTAGATGCAGGCTATTGAAGCCACCACCAGAGAGGAGACCAGCGTGGTTCTCCAGACTGCTTCTGGCCTTGTTTGAATCTCAGCTCCTATGGCATGGCTCAGCCCGAGCTGTCTTTTGCACAT
Source organism: Psophia crepitans (assembly GCA_013399095.1). Lineage (NCBI taxonomy): Eukaryota > Metazoa > Chordata > Aves > Gruiformes > Psophiidae > Psophia > Psophia crepitans. Next base: position 795,875 of record VWZZ01001166.1, on the reverse strand, counting down.
GTGCAAGACGCACATGGGACTTGGATTTTGGGGGTGTGTGTGGAATACCTCAGGGAGATGCAGAGGGGCTGAAAACCCTGAGCAGAGCTCAGGCTGCCTGTGCAGTGATGCACCGGAGCCCTGGATTTGCGATTTAGCTTCTCACAGCCATCTTAAATAGAGTGTGCAAGCCATGCACAGTGCTTCAGCAAGCCTGGCTCCGAACTTTAGGGATATTATTTAAGTTGTAAGGATGCAAGATTACATCCTGAGCAGAAAATAATCAGGTGTCGAGTAATAGCACATGCAAGGGCAGGTCACCTTCTCCTGAAGTAGCAGGCCATTGCACAGTGGAGGGAGGTTGCCAGCTCAACCCTGCAGGCTTCATCAAGAAGTAGTACGTGGTCTTTCACTTCCAATTGAGCAGCCACCTGAACTCAGGTGACTGAACTCAGGGGAATTAATTCGTTGTGGGAATTAATTCCCGAACAGCATCTTATCACATGTGCAGGCTTTGGGCAACCTGGTATAGTGGAGGGTGTCCGTGCCCATGGCAGGGGGGTTGGAACTAGATGATCTTTGAGGTCCTTTCCAACCCAAACCATTCTGTGATTCTATGATACACACGTGTGTGTGCCTGTGCCTGGTCTGTCTAGTCCAGAGTGAGTGCTGCTAACAGAGCAGCCCAGCTCTTGACTGTAGAGCAAAGCACCTCCAGATATTTAATTCACAGTGCAATTAGTTTAACTGGTCCCAGGGGAGAAGGAAATACTTCCTGCATAACCAGTAACTGTGCCTCAGAGTCGTGTAACTGTTTCTTGTGCCAGAGCATCAGCTTTAAGGCTATTAAATGTGTGAACTTGGTAATTATGCACTTATGACTACTGTGTTAGCAAATGTCATGGTATGTTATAAATAGTATAGGGTCAGATCCCGATTTTGGCTGCACTAGTGTTAGACTGGCTTTGGTCCAGCTGTACTCTGGAATTGATCTGGATTTGCCCCTTGAGAATTCGTGCTATTTGCTGATGTCCTGAGTGTGTTTGTGGACTGGCTCGAAATGTCCAAGCCATTGCTCCCCTGCTCCGTCATGCCCAGGATATTCTGAGGCTTCACACAACCTTACAGAAATGGAACCATCGTTGTGCTTTGGGAGCAGTGTGGATGATGTGCCCCCGCCTGGCTGGGACATCGGTTCTTGCTCCCAGATGGAGCAGGAGCTGGTGACAGCAATGGGGAGAGGCTGGGAGAGGTGGGGCGAGAGGTGAGGGGACTTTCCTGTGGTCCTCTGTGAGTCCATACTGATATTAAACTGCGTGAGGCTTTCTTTGAAACCAAACTGAGGTTTGCCTGGGTCCGATTTCAAACAAAACAAGATCTACCATGGTAATTTACGACTCTGTCTGGAACAGAGATTCTTTGTTTGGAAATATTTGCATTGAAGAGGTTGAAGTTATTTATTAGGAACTGGTGAAAGGGAAGTTTTCTCCCTTGGCTTGATTTAAGACCCTGTTGTTGTGGAAGATTTTTATTTTTTTTCCCCTGTGAAGAAAATGACCTTTCTTGGGCAGGAGGGAAGGGGACTGGCGAGAAGGGAGAGAGGGAGGGAGAGAACACAGCTCACTTGTGAAACAGCTCTTGGCGAATATAAAACCATGTGAAGGATGTTTATGTGCTTGTTACTTTTAATCTCGGGTTCTGGCAAGTCAGTGTTTTCCCTTTGAGAAGTATTTGGAGGTCCTGACCATGATCGTTAAAGATCCATTTCAGTCTCTTTTCACAACACCCTCTAATGTCTGAGGGAGCCTGCACTCTGCTGGCTTGAATCTTTCAGGGGCAATTCAGCGAGGTAAGGTGTTTTTCCCACTGGTCCCTAAGTAAGAGCAAACAGAAGTAAAACAGCATCAGAAACACAGGTTATCGCTCATGCTTACTGTTAAACGTTTGCTGTTACATTGAGTTGGATGCGTTTCAACCGTATGGCAGCGGTATGCACGTGGCTGGCATTTATCGGTCGGGAGTGCATGCGGGGGGCTTTCGCAGAGGCGCAGATGTGGTATCTTGGTGACCTGCACAGCACCAAGGCGCTTCGTGCTTTGGAGGGAGGCTAGATGGTCGGGTTTTGAAGGAGTGGAAAGATGCAGAAGTGCCAAAACCTGGAAGGACACAGCTCTGTCACTTTGCGTAGAGGCAGCTAAAGCAGAGCTGTCTGGGAACGGAGCAGCTGGAGCAGAACCAAATGGAGCGGGGAGAGGGGAGAGGCAGGAAGAAAAGAAAGAAGACAGAAATACCCAACCTCAGAGCGAAATGGGATGTGACCCGCCTGCCTAAGAAGGCAAACAAGAGAGCCTGTTTCTAATCAACTTTCATTAGTAGCATCCCTGAGTTTACGCACCCTTGGGATCCAATGAAATGAAAGGAAGTTTTTCTAGTTCTGAAACATATTGACATTTTAATGTTACATTTTTGTTTGTTTCCCAAAACAAATGTGAGAGTTATCAACCAACTTCTCCTTTTCCCAGAAAATCAGCCCAAAATAACCAATCCACTAGCTGTAGGAGTTTATTAATTTTATGGCTGTGTGTATGTGTGTGTTTACTCCCAGATAAAGTGTCCCTATGTGTTTTTACCACACAGATGAAGGAAGCGAGCGAGCAGAGCAGGGGAGGTGGCAGGATCTCTGAGCTTTCTGCTTGGCTTCAGACATGAAGGTGCTCCAGGGCTCAGAGCAGGGGTGCTCGTGGTTGGGACTCCTGGGGCTTACTGCATGTTTGGGGACAGGAAACAGTCTCGTGCTCTGAGGAAGAGACAGAGAGTTAGGGGAGGGAGTGCTGTTCCTGCTCCTCCTGTTGGGGCACGCTGCTGCTCTCTGGACCTCAGTTTCCCTGCAGGAGGCTGGGAACTGATGCAGCCTGATTTGTCAACCTCTGCAGATGGAGGCCTATTGCTTTGCAGCCACGGGAGATGCGTTTGGTGGGTGAATGGAGAGCACTTGGATTTATTCAGAAGACAAATGCCCAGCAATGTGATGGCATGGTTTATAAAAGTCACAGCTACGTGGTGAAACCACCTGCGCCAAAGAAGGAGGCTTTACTTTGCTGGAGAGCCCCACGCAGAGCCCAAGCCTCTCTGGTCCAGACTCCCCATGTCACCTGCTGGAGGCTGCGTGCAGCCCCTGGCTGACCACACACAAACACTTTCTGCTCAGCAGACACTTTTGGGAGCTGGGGAGAAAAAAGTGTCCTGCCTCTTGCTGGTGAACTGTGCTAGGATTTGAGGCTGAGAAAGCTGATGAATGGTATTTACACATTACCAGGTTTCCATGTGGCCTTCTCAGGTGTCCTCGCCCCTTGCTTATGGAGCTGAGCCTGGTGGCTCTCCTCCTCCTGCTACACAGGGATCCCATGGTGTTTCTGCATTAGGAAAGGGCTTATTTTGTCCACATGAATGTGAGTCTGGATCAGGGAGGAAGGAGGGCTTCATGTGAGCATCTGGGAGAAGAGGGTAGCATCACGTCTGAGCCAAAATGTGGTTGCTTCAGGAGCTTAGTGGAAAGGGCATACAAGGAACGTGACAGCTGAGTAGGTCAACCAGGAGAGGAGTAACGCTTTATTTGAAAAAAAAACACAAACAAAAAAAACCAACAAAAAGCCAGAGCTAAACAACATAGCTAAGTAAACAGTGCCAGCAAGTGCCATTGAGTCCTTGCAGATGGAGATGTCATGCTTCCATAGGATCAGCATATGACTAGGGTGGTGATATAGAGCACCCAGAGGGGATGCTGCAATGGATGAGCTATTCTGTGTACAACAGTAGCCAATAAAGCAGTAACGAGAAATTTCACCTAGCCTCATACAGATCAGGTAAATAGTACAAAAGGTCATGATGGTGATGCTATGTTTTGGTACTATAAGCAGTGCTTCCCAGAGCAAGTCTGAGCACCTACAAACCTTGAGGAGTTCTTGATTTAGCTCAAGGAGTATATAGGTGCAATGAGAAGGCACTTCACTGTAGACATAATCAAATGTTCAAGTTTCACAGCTCTGTAGGGTGAAAATTCCTCCCCCCCCACCCCGCCATGTACTACAGTGAAGCCTTAGTTTCAAGGATGAAAATTAAAAGAAGTCAAAAGAGTAAAAAAGGTTTGCAGATATCTAGGCTCTGGATATTAGGAGTCCATGATAAATTTAACTACCAGAAAGACTTTTCAAAAAGAATAAAAATAGCTAGCATAGTTAAATAGTAGATTAAAGAATATTATTAGAAGTAAAAAGATATCCTACAAAAAAACATAAGTCATGTCCAAAGGGGGAAAACAGAAAGGATCATAAATGCTGAGATGTTAAATGTGAAATCATAATAAGACACGCTTAAAAAAAGATTTTGAAGAATGGCTTGTAAAAGGCTGAAAGCTTCTGCTATAAAGTTTTGCAAATACATTTTAAAAAGGAAGCTTGCTAGAAAGTCTTTGGCCTTCTGGCTGAACGGAGACTAAGGTGAACACTCGAGGATAAGGCAATATCAGAAAAGCTAAGTCTGTTCCCTGCAATGCTGTACACTATGTATACTTGACTATATATTCAACATGAAGAATTCTAAAGCAGCAATTTTTGATGGTGAAAGAGATGCTGAAGTCATTTGGAATAGTCTTAACTCAACTTGCTACTCAGTAATGATTAAGTGATAAGCATGTTGAAAAGACCTAGGAAAGAAATCAAGAGCAAAACAAAAATCCTCATCTGGCTACTGTCGAAAATGACAGTGCTCTGGTGTCTTGAATATTTTGTTTAAGTATAGTTATTTTAAAAAAAAATTCAAAATAGTACCTATATTTCCTGCTGTTGAACAGAAATTTAATAGAGTAGGACCTTTTGGTGTGGGGAAAAAAACAAAGAAGGTAGATAGGAGGGAGATGCAGGAATTCATGAATAGTTTGTGAAGATCAGCAAGGAACTTCTTATTTATTTCTGACAGTACAAGAGCTGGAGCAGCATCTAAGTTATGGGACAGCAGGTTTAGGGCAAATGAAAGGAAATACTTCTCTTGCACAATGAATTACAGAATCGCCCAATTCACTGTCAAAGGATGCTGTGGATGCCAAAAGGACTAGCCCGTTCAAAAAGCAATTAGGTATATTCCTAGGAGGAAGGTTTATGCAGAGCTAGTGACTGCCAGGTGAGGACAGGGGACAGAGGCTTCCCCAGCCGCTGGTGGCCAGGAGCTGGGTGGGCACTCCCAGGTGATGTATCTGCAGCCTGTGCGTGTGGCTGTGGTTGCCGCCGGGACGAGGGACCTTTACCCGACCGGTAGCAGCCTGCGGACGCCCCTGGGCTGCTGCCCAGCGGTGCTGGCTGCTGCGCTGCTCTGGGGCAAAGTCCAGCTGCCCGCTCTGTCCTGGGGACAACCCCACAGCTGCCTGTCTGGGCAGAGCAAGGACAGGTCACGAGCGCCGATCCCCTGCCAACGCTCCCCGGGCAGCGGGCAGCTCTTGTCTGGGGGCTGTCCTCATGGCTGTGGTGAAGCATCCGCCCCTTCCCCACGCAGCATCAGGTCTCTGGTGGGAAGCGACCACTGGCGTGGTCCTTTCAAGAACGTTATGGATACCTGCCTTGGAGAGGGGTGCTAAAGGCTGTGGTGTTTGCTGCACAAACGTTGTGTTAAGCCCAAGATTGGGGGAAATTTTTGCCCAGAGCCAGGCAGGAGCCCCCAGGGGTGGTTGCTCTGAGCTGGACACTGCAGGTGGGTGGCTGAGACAAGAGGCTGTGCAGCCCCGCTCTGTCCCGCAGCAATGCCGTGCCCGGTGCTGCAGTGTGTGTCTGTGTGTGCTTTTGGCTCCGTTGCTTTCAAGCAATTGGAAATTCAGCTTTATAAGCAGAGAGCAAAGATTTCTGTGCTTGTTCTCCTGTGTCCGTGTCCCTATGGATGTGTGCTTTATTGCCTACCCTGTGCTTAACTCCTGCGTAGGCACTTGGAGACTGATCTTAAAGTGAGCATCAGCACCACCTCCAGAACATATCTAAATAAAGCAGAAGTCGAGTGCCAGCTTACAGTTCCTTTCCAAATGCCATGTTGGTCCTGCTAGAGAAAACGTATATTTTTTTAGGCTGTAGGCTTAACATTTCAAGGGGCATGATTACAAAAATAAAATAAATGTCCAAATAAAAAGAACTGGGCCACATTCTGCAATGACTAAGTAACTCCACTCAATAAATGGAATTATACCAAGCAAGGAATAAATCACCCTAGAATTTGGCTCGGGATTCATTGCTGGAGCCCAGACAATAATAACAGGTAAACTGGGATTGTATGTGAAAAGTGGGGATCGTGCTTTTCCCTGCTGTTACCAAATGTGCAGCGCCTATTTTTATCAAGTACGTTCCTACCTCATGTACGACGGGCTGAAAGCTCCTGTCACTGTGTGATGCCCCTGTTTCCTACACAAACATGCTCACAGACGTGTGCAAGGTCTTGGCTGATCTTTGTAGCTTGGCTTGACGTGTTTCCTGCTGCTTATCTGCTGGGCTTGCACAAGTCCAGCGAAACTCTGGAGAGGGTCCCAGTGTTGTTGAGCGTATTGGACCCTCCTGCTCAGGGCCTTCCAAGTCCTCTCCTTGCTTGGCTCCCCCAGGAGATCTGTGCCTCCAGTTTTCTTGTGCTTTAGCAGAGACCCGCAGCCTCAGAGCAGCGGGATGTATGGTCACCCTGGGTGAGCTGGACCATCTGAGCAGGAAGCAGGCTAAATAGGAAGGCTGCTGCCACCACAGGGGTCCCTTGGTGCACCGTGGGCAGGGACAGGATTCCCTATGGAAACCACTGGGGCTGTGAGGTCTTGCTGTCTTTCAGCCTGCAGCCATTCCTGCAAGATCTGTTTGCACCCCTCTGACAGGGCCTTCAGGCTTGTTTGGTTTTGGTTTTTTTTCCTTCCTAATACTGTTCGTATTTTTAAAAACAGCCACATGCTGCTAAAGGAGAGAAGTGTCAGGCTCCTCGTCCATCCACTGGCTTTTGGGAGCCCATCCTTAAGGCTTCTGGGACCTGAAACCTGCAACATGCTGCCATGTCCTCTGTGAACACCTTAAGACTGTCCTGGACCTGAGAGACATGAGGAAAACCCACCAGGTCAGACTGCAGCGAGCTCGCTGCTCTGGGCTTCGCGGGGCTCACCGCAGGCTGGGAGGTACGTGCCAAGCTCCTCCCGGGATGCTCCAGTTCATTCCCTGCACGTCGGCAGGGCTGCGTGGAAAAAGAGGGCAGGACTCAGGACCTTTGGGGACTATTTTCTTGTACCTCCTGTGGTTGTGTCCCTGTGAAACACCAGTTTTGGGTCATTAAAGGAGTATATGCTCTCCAGCCCACAGAAAGCTGCCTCTTTCTACTGTGCTGCTAAAAATACAAATAGGGTTGACATAATGTTTAGCTGAGCCTTCCCCAAGTACATTTTGTTTTGTGAAGCTCTGGTTTGTTAGTGTTCCCAGCTGAATAAAGCCTGCCCCAAGGAAGCAGCGCTGAGCCCGCAGGGCAGAGCGCCTCTTCCCACTGCCGCACGCCCCATCCATCGCACGATGTTCTGCTCTTTTTGCCATCATCCCGAAGCAAACAAACTTCACAGAAAGCTGTAACTTAATGTTTTGCGCTGCCTGCCTGCTGCTCCCCAGTCTTTCCTGCGCTCAGAGCTCTGATTTACAGCCTAGTGACTGCTTGTCTCTGTAACCCCAGCAGACTCACATTTTCCATTTTGCTATCTTTCTCCCAGACTGATGTGTGCTAAAGTGGGACAGCACGTCAGACTCGGCCTCCTTAGCAGCTTGTAAAGTACATCACAGTTCTCAAAGCAAGTGTTATTTTTACCATCTCCCCCTGTTTGTTGGTGGCACTGGTTTGAAAGCAGCTGTGTCCCGGCCACCACACTCTCCAGCCAACAGCTTCCATCATATCTAACGAGGTGGGAGCATCACGTAGGCTGCCTGGGTGAGGGATGCCAGTGCTCCAGAGCAGGGTGAGGCTTCTCTTCCCATTCCCATCCTCATTTCGTGGTTCCCCAGACACAGCCCCAGCCAGAATCAGGCCTTGCACGTGCTTCACTTTGTGCGTGCCTGTGAAAACCTCCGCGTCGTGCTGGATTCATTATGCAGATGTCTCCTCCTATCTCTGAGTGTCACAGCACAAAGAAGAATTAAAGATATTAATACATAAATATTTCCTGTCAAAAAGTTGTGGGGTTTTTTTTGGCCAGGAAATTCCTTGTTTATTTTTTATGCTCTGTTGATTTTTTTTTGTCCAGCTTAAATACTTGCTTTTTATTAAAACTGGGAAAATCTAATTTTGCCTCTCCTGCAGCCATGCCTTGTGGGAGGCACAGCTCAGCGGCCTGTCACTGCCCCTCTTTCCTCACCCCAGGGCTATGTCAGCCCTGTGAGGCAGTGCTGCCGGGAAGGGTGCTGGTGAGGCAGGGTGGGTGGTAGACCATTTTGGGGAACTCAGGCAGAAGGGCAATGGGAGATGCTCAAGCAACAGCTAAAGTCAAATTTTCAAAAAGCTTTGCCTTTGCTTCTTTCACCAGAGAGGATGCCATTTTCAGGAGGGGATTGCTTTTGCCTCTTTTTCTGTCTAACTCTAGGAGCTGCTGTTGATTTCAGGCCCAGTGAGCAGAGCCGGGTGCGAAGGCAGAGGGCTGCTGCCACGCATCAGCAGAGGCAGTGGACTGAGGTAACCTTTTCAATAGCTCCTGTAAAAACTGCCTCTGTCAGAGCCTTCAGACTTCAAAAAAAAACATTGTTAAGACTTTTTACTTAATGATGCTATAATAGGAAAGCATTAGGGCTCCCTTGTTGTTGACCTGACTCCTTGAGGGAAGCTGCGTGCGAGCACGGGAGCAGCCCGCGGCGCAGGCACAGGCACAGGCACTCGCCTGTCCTGAGGGTGCACGTTGCTCGCTCACGAGCTGTGGGGCCATGGCTCTAGTTAAACTATTTCAGTGCAGACATCTAGGCGCAGCGTGCCTTAGCCCTGCCTGCCTTCAGGGATGCTTTAACCTGATTAAAACTCAGGAAGAGCTCTGACCTTTTTTTTCGTGTTGCTCATCTAGCATGGTTAGTACAGTCCCAGCCACAGCTGCTCGCATTGCATTGCAGCTCCTTGGAGATCCTGCAGCCACCTGCAGACGTGCCCAAACACCCCCACAAACACACACCTTGTAGACCGCGGGATGGATACGACCTACCCGTGGTTACACAAAGCACTCTCGTTTTATCCATGGTTTACAGTTGCGTGCGCTAAACACAAACCTGGCACATCACGTGCACCCCCTGCTCGGGTGCACTGAGCACAAACCCACAGCTCGCTTTGTTTACCCTGGCACTACATCTGTATACTGGGTGCGAAACGTGTCTTCACGGCGCAGGGTTTGTCTTTCAAAGAATACGGCTGTCTTGTGTGTGCAGTAAAAGACAAGCTGGGCAAGCAGCTCCGTGAGAGAAGCTGGAGAGGCTGCGAGCTGCTTCCAGCCCAGCTTTGCTGCTGGGTGGCTGCTCTGCTGGAGCTGACTCAGCTGGCCCCCGCTGCAGCGAGAGCCGCCAGCTGAACACAAAGACTTCTTGTAGTCTGGGGCTGCTGTGGCCAGACCGAACTGCGGAGAAAACTGTTGCGTCAATATTTACCCGAACCACATGCACAGCTCCGCATGCCGTCCAGAAACCCGCGCGCTTAAGCGTCTGCCCTGCACACAGTTTTCCATGCATTTCTGCACACAAATCCATAAGAGCACGTGTGCCTTATGTAGTACACGTAAAGCCACGTGCAAGCTCTGACATGGCTTGCACACCCGTGCACCCGCACTATGCATCACATTGAAAACCTCCCTACAAGGAGGAAACCACTATCTCCAGCACTGGCTGAAATGCAGGAGCAGGGATGGCCAGTGTAGAGAAGGCAGACCTCAAACTGAAATGCCACCAGGATTTCAGAAGTGGGACTTTATGACACTTTGGTGGCTAACAAGTGTGTGGAAAATAAGTCTCTGGTTTCTTGGTGCCTGAATACTGTATATGCATCCACTAGTAAGTAATAATTAGCATAGGATATTGGCTGGCCAGCAGTGGTGAAATGACAGCCAGAGGGAAAAGGTGGTTGCCATTAATGGCACTGAGAGGCATTTTTGACAAGTCAAAGCCAGCCCTTGGCTTGCTGAGAAGGGGCCTGTGAATAACAGACAATGCAAGCACGAAGTCAGATCTGGTCGTTCTCAGAGTGGTACTGAGGGTTTTTGCGGGGAAGGGGTTTCACAATGAAAGCCACAGAAAGTGCACAAATAGCACTCAAATTACGACTGCTTGTTCTTGGATTGTGCTCACTGTGTTTCAACTGTTGTCTCACAAGGACATAACTTAAGACTTTGGTTTAATGTCTCTCCAGGCTGGGGGAGAAGGGAGTTTCTGGGGCCTCCTTTTTCCCCAGGAGTTTGCAGTGACCATGTAATAAACTGAGGGATTCAAGTGGGTTTTGCTGAGGCACAGCATCCTGAGCGGGCTGGGCTCCTGCTAGCTCAGGTGCTATCATGGTTGTGCCCAAAGAGGCTGAGGCAGGAGGTTCGGGCCTCTCTTGTCCTCCACCGTCACAGCACGCCTGTGAGCCAAGGTTTCACCCCAGTCTTAGACTGCACTTACGTGCTGGAGCAGGGGAATGACAAGCCAGTCCAGGACAAGGCTGAACGTGCAGAGGGCTGTTTGTCGCCCTCCCAATACTTGGAGGAAAATTGGAGGTGTGAGTAAATGCATTTAATGCTTATGAGCTGGAAAATAAAGACCAGGCACCTCAAATATGTTGTTCTTAGCATAATCACTGGTGTACCACTCTGCTTCTCTTCCATGGAACAAAATCAGAGCAGCATTACCTTGTTGTATTTTGGGGTACTGACTGTTGGTGCTCAAATATTTAAAGTTCAAAGGGCCCGATGAGGTAAGTGCTACTTGTTCCCCCAAAAATTAACCATTTGAGAAGGATTCTTGATGGAGGCAATATGAATGTATCAGAGCTGTCTTTTCCTTTTTGTTTCCTATCAGGAAGGTTAAGTGAGCATCGTGGTTTAGCCCCAGCCGGCAGCTAAGTACCATGCGGCTGTTCACTCACTCCATCCCCCCTGGGTGAGATGAGGAGGAGAAGCAGAACAAAAAGGTAAAACTCACAGGTTGAGGTAGGGACAATTCACTAGGACAGCAAAGGAAGAGGAAAATAACACCACCACTACTAATAAAAGAATATACAAAGCGGGTGATATAGAATGCAATTTGCTCACCACCCAGAAGCTGATGCCCAGCCCATCCCAAGCAGTGATCCCTCCTCCCCAGCCAGCTCCCTCCCTACATATACTGAGCGTGATGTCATATGGTGTCAAATATCCCTTTGGCTGTTTGGGTCAGCTGTCCTGGCTGTGTCCCCTCCCAGCTTCTTGTGAAAACTCCACCTCAACCAAAAAACAGGACATTCTCCATCCCTTATTCTATACTATCTACTTCATGCCCAGATCCTACAATCAATCAACACTGTTTTTCCTGTCTTTGAGACATACACACACAGAGAGATATCATTCCCTTAGTCTATGGGCAATCCCTCTAAAACGTCTGTTGAATTCATTTAATCCACGACTTTGGGCTCCATCTGTCATAACAGGCTTCCAGGGCAGGAGAGATGGTGTGTGCTGTGGGACTGTGCACACTGCATCCGGAGTTCATGGCTGGTCTGTCTCATGCAGCCAGTCCCCACGGGCTGGGGCTGAAGATGGCGATTTTGAGGAAGTTGCTGGGTGCCAGGTGCTGAAGCCAGTTCTAGTTCCATCATCGCTGCACTATTCTCGGTTTCATCAAAGTTCATCCTTCAGTAATTTGGGTGATTCTTACTGTAATACCACTGATACAGCATATAGCAATTGCAGTAGTGATGACATGAAATGGCAGGCTTATTTAGCAATTTGTGGGAGGGTGATGTAATCAGTCTGCCAGGTCTCCCCATATTTATATTGCAGCCATTGCCCTCCATACCACAGAGGCAAGCTTGGCTTGCTTGATTGCAGCACAGGTTTCACATGTATGGATGACCTGTGAGATAGCGCCCATAGTCAAGTCCACTGCTCGATCACGAGCCCATCTGTATGTTGTGGCTCTTCCTTCATGGCCTGAGGTGTCAGGGGCTGACCAAGCTATAAATAATTCACCTGTATGTTACCAGTCCAAATCCACCTGAGCCACTTCAGTCCTAGCAGCCTGATCCACCTGCGGTGGATGTTTTGATGTTCCTCAGGGGCCCCACTCTTGCGTACCTATGCAGGCACCTACATGACGTACTTTTACAACCAGTTTCCGAGCTGGGCAGCAGTATCTTGCCACAGTGGGGCAGCCCAGATGGGTTTGCCTCTGCACTGCCAGTTGCTCTGTTTCCATTGCTGTAACCACCGCCACAGGCATTGGCCACCATCCATCAGTCAGTACAGCGATACAGCACCAGCCCCGTTTCTCATTCAGCAGTGTCTGAAGCCAGCTGGATGGCTTTCACCTCTGCAAACCGGCTCGATTCACTTTCTCCTTCAGCAGCTTCTGCAACTCGCCGTGTAGGGCTCCATACAGCAGCCTTCCACCTCCAGCGCTTTCCCACAGTGTGACAGGACCCATCAGTGAACAGGGCACGTGGATTCTCATTTTCTGGCAGTTTATTATACAGTGGGGCCTCTTCAGTGTGTGTCACCTCCTCCTCTGGTGACATTCTGAAATCTTTGCCTTCTGGCCAGTCTGTGATCTCTTTCAGAATTCCTGGGCAATTGGGGTTTCCTGTTCCAGCCCACTGTGTGATCAGTGTGTCCCACTTACTCCAGCACTGGCAGTCAGGGTGCCAGGAGGAGCTGTGCTTTGGTACTGATCGCTTCTGAAGTGGCTCAAACCCCGCCACATGCTGCCAATACCCTTTTCAGTTGGAGTATGGTGGTGTTGGATCCTAAGAAAGCTTGCGTTTCACTTTTGCTAGTTGGGGAAGACATAGTTGTTGTTTTACACATGACATCCACTTGGATCTAACAACACCCACCTTGCCTTTTCATTCCTACAAACTGAATCTCCTGTGCAAACTGAATCTCCTGTGCAAATGTGATATAGCTTGTTAGAAAACCACAAACACCTTCCCTTGCACTAAAATACTAATGGCTACTGCAAAATACAGGTAAGAAAAAACACAAACATTGTGGAATTGGGGCAGTGGGTTGCCTCCCCTGGTACCTTTCCAGCGAGTGCTTTCAGCATATGCTGAACACCTTGGACTGCTGGAAGAATCCCCCCACACCACCGCCCCTTGATTCCACACCATCCTGGAACGTCAAACTGAGTAGATGCAACCCCCTGAACCTTCTAGAGCAAGGGACTGCACAGATGCAAAGCTCATCTGCATGTTACCGCCCCAAGGGTGGTCCCTGAGGGACAGAACAGTATAAGGTAAGCTGTGGGCCTCACCATGGATCGGATAAAGGACTTGGCAAAGGAGAACACACCAAAACCAGGCAAAGGGGAGGCTGTGGTTTGCGGGTGCTAGGGGCTGCGCTGAAGGCAGCACAAAGCGCAAGTGCGTTGCAAAGTGAGCCGAGCAGGAAAACGCAGGAGCTGCTAAGGTCTTTACAAGCAGAGTTGGAAGTTGAGCGGGAAAAGAGAGCGTGAGGGGAAATCGAGGTGAGCAGTTTGCAGGGGCAGCTGTGGGAGGCTTTTGTGAGAGAGTGGCAGCTGCGGTGAGAGTTAGCTGACTTGCAGCATGGACACCTTGTGAAGGAACCTGGATTTTTGAGTGTGGGTAAAGAACAGGATCTAATTGACTGGGAATACCCATGGGATGAAATGGAGGAAGCTAAGCTAAGTGCAAGAATGATGTCAACCCGCGGCGGAGGCCTCTGATTAACACTGAATATCAATATGGGGAAGGTAGCGAAGCAGGACTGGAAGGAGTGGTGACCAAAGAAATACCCTATAGTGCAACTGAATTAGCTAAATCACAAGAGAAATACAGTACATCAGTGAAGGAAACAGAAATGCAGTATATGTGTGGAGAGTCTCCCTTGTGGGGGGAGATAGAATAAAACTCCCTGAGGTGGACATGCAGGCATAATGGGACCCTGGTGTGTTTTTGACAGTAGATGACAGGCGGGCATTGTGGTCCCTGACACAATGAGTATCTTATGGGGCAGGAAGGATAGACCCCCTAGACGGAGGAGATCCTGTGGCCATACCCACATCTTGGTTAGACCAACTTAACAAAAGCATGCAAAAAGCAGCGTGTCTTCGACTAATGTATGACAACACATTAGTGCCTTACCAGTCTTCACCAGTGTTGTTACCACTCAATCCTGATAGGATGATGCCCTTAATAAGAGGTCTTCCTGATTCCTTGAAACTTTATGTCATCCAGATTCAAGACCGTTTAAGAGCGGCACAAGCTATCTCTATTAAAGATTTGCAAGAGGCACCAATCCGGATGGATCCCCTCTGAGGAGACAAGCAGTAAGAGCATGCTGGCTTCAACATCCCACGAGTATTCAAAATTCTGAAAAGCTGAATACCAGCCTGAAGGAAAAGGGGGAGGTGAAAGAGTCGGAGAAAGTGTTCTCCCCCCCATCTTCCCCTTAGATTGGGTGTGATTATTAATCAGCTCTGGGAGCTGTCATCCGAGGTACAGGCATGACAGCAATGCCACATACAAATACCAGCTTAACCTCATGACCAGTGATGTTATCATATCATAAATTGACATTACACAGTACAGCAAAATGAGAATCCTGATCTCTCTCCCAGTGGTGATAAACAGTGCCACAGGGAATACAGCAAGTAAGGATTTACATAACGCAACCATGTGAACAAACAACACACCAGCGTGAACAGTAACAGTTTACTTAATACAATAAATGCGTATAAGAAATTTGTTTTAACACACTCTGGTCAGATCTTTCCTTATCTCAACCCTTTGAAGGCCCATGTTAGGTGCCAAAAAGGACTGTTGTGGTTTACGACATGGCTGCTCACTCACTCAGTGTGAGAAGAAGTGGGAGAAGAAGCAGAAGAAAAAGGTAAAACTCGTGGATTGAGGTAAGGACAGTTTAGTAGGACAGCAAAGGAAAAGGAAAATAACAACACTAATAAAAGAATATACAAAGTGGGTGATACACAGTGCAATTTGCTCACCGCCCAGAACCTGATGCCTAGACAGCTCCCACCCTTATATGCTAGGCATGAAGTCATATGGAATATCCCTTTGGCTAGTTTGGGTCAGCTGTCCTGGCTGTGCCCCTCCCAGCTTCTTGGGAAAATTAACTCCATCCTAGCCAAAAACCAGGTCAGTGAGGCAGAAAAAACAGCGTAAGATAAGAGGAAAACAGGGGTGAATGTGAGTGTTACAAAGACTTGGACACTGTGGGAATCTTTGTTGACACTTGATACCCAGCAATGCTGTGTCTGTGACAGGCTGTGGAAGCTGGTACCGCTCTGGATCCTAGGGAAGCTAGAGGTGACGGTGTGAAAAAAGATGATACTTGATAGTATCAGGCCATGAAAGAACTAGGAAGAGCAGGCTGGGCCTTGGACTCTTGTGCAGATGGGCAGTGTGGTAATACACATGAAAAAGTCTCCTCTGTTACCTGTTTTGCCCTCGGTTGTAGCACTGAGCCTGCTTTGAGACCCCCCCTTGTGCTCCCCAAGCTTTCGGTGGGGCCATATCTGAGCTAAGGTCAGGGTTGCTTTGCAGTTAGTTGTCCTGGGACAAGGAGACAACAAATAAAATCCAAAAGATAAATGGTGCCTGTTAATCCTGTCCGTGTGCCCCAGTGACCTGCCCTTGTTATTTAATGGCTGGCAGCTCTCCTTCTGGGCATTGTTCCCTGGAGACCAAATACTTAAACCCTCAGACCCTCACATATCAGGTTCTAGCAGATGGGGAGCCAAAAAGGCTTTCAGAAGAGGGATTTCTGCTTGCTCACTGGTTATCGATCAGTGCAAGAAACAAAATGCTCTTCATGCAGTGGGAACCCACTACCTCTGTATCTTTAGCAATAAACCCAAATACTGGCTTCTGAAGTGCAAAGTGCAGCCAGGGCACTGCATGGCAGACCTAAGGCTGCTGCTGCTCACTGGTGCCTTGCTTCTGACTTCTCCTTCTAACAAGGGGGTCGGTAGAGAGGACTTCGTGATGAGATGAGGGTTGCGGTTAATGTTTTTTTCTTGATTCTGCCAAAGTCTCTGTATGAGTGGGAAGTACAGCTCCCCCTCCATGCCTGCACACTTCCCTTCCCAAGAGCTTCGTGCCTGACCATATGCGCACACTTGATGCACCTCAGTGTCCTGTCTGCAGGGCATGAACCTGGGGGGGCAGGCTGGGACTGGATGTAATTCTTCTTTAATGAGTCTGATCTAGGGTTTTTCTCCTAGATAGGAAGTCGATCGTGGGAAACAACTCCCAGGAGGTCCTGATAATCAGCAAGGAGGCAATGCAGTCTGAAGCATGTCGCAGTCTCCACGAGCAACTGGCTTGTAGCAGAAGAGCTTTTCTCTGGACTGGTGTGACAGGAGGAGTCCAAGCCCAAACAAGATGGATCTGTCCATGGACCAGTACATCCTTCAGGTAAGAAAGTAATATTTCTGGATCAGTGGGCATTGCCTGAATAACCAACAAAGGGGAATTGTTAGGGATGTATTCTGTATTATCCTGGCAAACTCCCCCACACATGAACGTGTGGTTCATGAGGGTGCAGCAGGTGTGTGTGCAGCTTGCAGAGTAGCAGAAGCTTTCAACATGGCCCGGGGCCTCCACAGACCTTTTGGGGCTACCGTGGCCAAAGGAGAATGGCCCTTGCTTCTCCCAGACCGACTGGCAGGGCTGTGTCAGAGCCATGCTGCAGGTGCAGGACACTCCCAGCTTGCTCAGCTCTGGGCAGGTTTGTTATTTAGGGCACAGCCACAGAAAACAGGATCCTAGAACCAGATGGGTCTGGGAGCTGTTATTTAGTAATTTCATTCATTATTTATTATAGATCTGTATTAATTTCATTTATATATTTCTTTTAAAATACATTTTCTTTTTTATTTTATTTATGCATTTTATATTCAAGTATATGCTTAGTGCAAGTAGTGGAGTTAGTCATGTCAATGCCAGATATTGAATCTGGTGTACTGCCAGAGCTCAGAGGGCAAAGCTAAGGCTGAACATCCACCCCTAAGCCAGCATTTCCTGGTACAGGACCCACCATATCTTTAGGTATCTGTACCTAACATTTAAGTGTCACAACCACTCCAGCTTAAACCTAGAGATGCTCAGCTATTTGTGGCAATCCAGTTTCTGGTCATCTGACCAGCCGCCAACTGCATTTAACTCCATTCACCACAACTCTTTGGGCCCGTCCCTCCAGCCAGTTTTTTACCTAGCAAAGACTATGCCCTTCCAAGCCCTGAGCAGCCAGTTCCTCCAGGAGAATGCTGTGGGAAATTTTGTCAAAGGCCAGGTAAATTCCAGGTAAACAACATCCACAGCCTTTCCCTCATCCACTAAGTGGGTCGTCTTGTTATAGGAGGAGATCAGGTTAATCAAGCAGGACCTGACTTGCATAAACCCATGTTGATGAGGCCTGATCACCTGTGTGTCCTGTACCTGCTGCACGACGGCACTCAAGATGATCTGCTCTGTAACCTTCCCTGGCACTGAGGTCAGACTGACAGGCCTGTACTTCCCCAAATCCTCCTTTTGGATGTTGTTGTAGATGGGCGCCACATTTGCTAACCTCCAGTCAACTGGGACCTCTGCAGTTAGCCAGGACTGCTGGTAAATGGTGGAGAATGGCTTGGTAAGCACTTCTCCCAGCTCCTTCAGCACCCTTGGGTGGATCCCATCCAGCCCCATAGATTTGTGTACGTGTAAGTGGTGTAGCAGGCTGCTAACCATTTCCCCTTGGATTATTAAGGCTTCATTCTGCTCCCTGTCTCCATCTTCCAGTGCTGGGGGCTTGGTACCCTGGGAACAACTGGGCTTAGTGTTAAAGACTGAGGCAAAGAAGGCATTAAGTGCCGTAGCCTTTTCCTCATCCTTTGTCACTATTTTGCATTGTATTTCCAGGAGACATTGGTAAGTTGAAGTCTCCCACGAGAACAAGGGCTAGTGATTGTGAGATTTCTCCCAGCTGCTTATAGAATATTTCACGTGCCTCTTCATCCTGGTTGGGTGGCCTATAACAGACTCCCACCATTTCTGCCTTGTTGGCCTTCTCCCTGATTCTTACACTCAACACCTCAACCTTTTAATCACCATTGTCAAGCTCTAGGCAGTCAAAATACTCCCTAACATGCAGGGCTATCCCACTGTCTCTCCTTCCTTGCCTATCCCTTCTGAAGAGTTTATAGCCATCCATTGCAGCACTCAAGTTGTGTGAGTCATCCCGCCATGTTTCTGTGATTGCAATTACATCACAGTTTTCCTGCTGCACAACAGTTTCCAACTCCTCCTGTTTGTTGCCCAGGCTTTGTGCTTTGGCGTAGATGCCCTTCAGTTGGGCTGTTGATCCTACTACCCGTTTTGGGGGAGAAGCCCTAATTCTATATAACTCTTCTCAGGTGCTTCTGTGGTTTCTAATGTATCGACAGTTCTTGCATCTTTGCTGTCTCATGGATCACCATCCCCTGCCTTCACTGAGATGGTTAAGGTGCTACGCATCACGGATCAGGCTGAAGGACCTTGCGAGCACACTGTCCCTCAAACATTGGTGTGCTGCCCCTAGGCTTATCTCTAGTGAGCCTGGTTTTATCCCTTTCTGCCTTTAAGTCTAGTTTAAAGTTCTTTCTTCTGAACCCTGCTACCTCTTGCTCAAAGATCCTTTTCCTGCTTTGAGACAGGTGCACCCCATCTTTGAGACAGGTGCACCCCAGCAGGCCTGGTGTTGTGTAGACCAACCTATGATTAAAGAACTCCAAATTCTTCTGGTGACACCAGTCACAGAGCCAAGTATTGATCAGTTGGACCTTCCTATTTCTTCCCTCATCATTTCCTGCAATTGGAAGGGTAGACGAGAAGACTACTTGTGCTCCTGATCCCTTAACTATTTGTCCCAAGGCCCTGAAGTCTCTTTTGATTACTCTTGGACTTCTTATTGCAACTTCGTTGCTGCCTACATGAAAAATCAATAATGGATAGTAATCTGAGGGCTCTCCCAGTGTAGGAAGTCTTCTCATCACATCTTTAACCTGAGCCACAGGGGAGGCGGCAGACCTCCCTAAGAGGTGGGTCACGTTGGCATATTGGACTAAGTTCCTTACAGTTATCCATGACACTTCCAAGGGAAAATATTGTACATTCATTTATGATACATTACATACACAGTATAATTTGTTGATTCCTTATTTGTCATACGAATCTCTTTTTGACTAATGAGTATGTAAAGCAGAAGTCTTTCAATGCAAAAACACATTTACATGGAGGCAGAAGGCTGTTGCTATTAAGCAGTAGTAATCTTGCCACCTTAGGTGCAGTATTAGTACCAGCAATAACTGAATTTTTTGTTCATGGTTTGCTGATTATCAGAATATGAACTAGGAGAAGAAAAGGCTAGTCGTGTAGGCTTGCTACCATCCCCTGTGGCCTAGAAAGAGTCTGGAGACTGTAGAAAACTGGGAAAGACAGTTTTCCAGTTAACCTCTGACAAGATACACTAACCTAACCCTCAGCAGGTTGGGAACTGTTAACAAGCAGTTTGTTGAGATTGTAACGAGCCCCTAGTCTACAGGCTGGGGAGACCCAGGGTGGTGACAAAGTGGGGATACAGACCAATCATCTCAGCAGATGAAGGTGAGATCCCAATCTTCCTCTTTTTAGGCGTATCTGGGATCTGGTGGGGTTGTCCCATCTGAGAAGCATTAATTCAGAGACCTGAGCTATGACAGCTGACCCTGGTAACAGTGAAAATTTATGCATTTGAGGTGGACTTTGGGCCCAGAGACTCGCTCTGCTCCCAGTGCAATGTGTGGCAAGACTCCCAGCGCTTTTGTCAGCTGCTGTCTTATAGCAGTGGGATGAGGTTTTGGAAATCCTGCCCTACCACTGCCACCCAGCTTAGGTCTTCTAAGACCACAGGCTCAGGTTTTTTTCACTCTGCACCTGGATCCTAGCAGCCTCAGCTCACCTTTCCCTCCCAATTCTACCATTTAATTATATATGTCTATTTAGTGATTAAAAATGGTAGCAGGAAATTGGCACTTTCCTTCTGTTAACCCTTAAAACTCTGGCATCTCCCTCACTTCCAGCTAGCTGTGAAGGGAAGATTTGGATTTCTGAAAGACCAAGAGCAGGATCATGTGGGCAAAAAAGACAGCCAGTGCCTAGCTCCTAATGTATCGCCTTTTAGTGGTCAGCAGAGGATCCATGCTCGCTGATGGACGTGATGGCTAAAGCCCAGATTCTCTGGGTCCATATGATGGGGAGGGGAAGCAATGAAGAACCAGAGAAACTTTGAGTTTGAATTTTGGCCAGGGTCTTTTTGCTGCTCCCATTGACAGTGCCCCAAGTGCTAATAATAATCTCCTCATTCTGCTTTGGTCAGGGCAAATGACAAAGTGGGGTGAAAACCAAAAATAAGCAGCACTTAGAATAGCCCTCTCCACATCTTCCTGCTAATGGCATCTCTGAACAAGACTGCTTGTTCCCCTTCAGACAAGCTTTCAGAGGCTATTTTAGTTGCAAATAGCATTTATCAGAATTGGAGTGGGCTGGTCGCCAGCTCCTTCAGATCCTTGACAGCCCAGAGGGGAATGTCTCTGAAAAATAACTGAGTATGCTTCTACTGCATATTCCCCTACCCAGGGGATTTTGGGGACATAATAAGGAAACATTCATCTGATGGAGCAGAGCCCAGCAACCAGTGCTTTGCTAAAACCAGCGATTCCCCTGTCATCAACACTTGTTCCCAGGAATCAGAGCTCTTGTGCCTGTCATCAGTGTGGATGTTTTCACATTCAATTTAGCAATCATTAAGAGGCAAGAATCAAGGCAGGCAAAAAGGTTAGAGAGCCACTCATTTCTGAGTCACTGGTTAGAACATAACCTCGGCTAACTATGTCCAAAAATCCTCACTGACAGTCGTCTCATGGCCACTTGGTGGTCTCCGGTGAGTTCACAATCTTCACTGAGTTCATAAACTGTTCAAAGTTATATTTTAGAAAATGCCACACTGAACACTAATTGGCATTCCCAGGGAAGCAAACATGGAGCAGGCCATGAAGATTAAATTCCCCCTTTCCCTGAAGGCATTTTGTTAACGGGCAGTATCTGGGCAGTTTGCCCTACTGCTCTATCTTAGAGATCTGGCTCTGACTCTGGGGCTGTCATCTTTCACCAGTTCTAAATCAATTTTAAAATATCTCAGGAATAATATGTGTGGTGGCCTACAGCCTGATTTCCCTGGTCAAGGGGTAACAGGCAAAGGAGAAAGCCAACAGAAGGGTGTAGATCGAGAGAGATCTTTGGGCCTGATAGAGGCTGACATGAGACAAATTTAGGAAATTATTGCTACGTTCATGATGTCTTGCTGTCCGCCAGCATTTGTCGGAGTGACTTTGAAGACCACTTGATCTGGTCTTGATCTATCTCATACTCTCTATCTATGTCATACTCAAAACCAAGCATCTGAAATACAGATCAGAAGGGGTTCAGAAGCAAGTACTATGCAGAAGGCCTCTTGAGCAAATGATACCTGAGGCAGTTTTAGATCCATGATCCCAGCCAAACACCAGCGTAAGAATGATAATTTTTTTGCTACACTGAGGGAAATGGTTGCACTTCACCAAGAACACAATGGTTACCTGTCCATTTTTCTCTCTCCCCTACCACCTGAGACCCAATTACATATTTTCCAATGTGCAAAATTCACGTGCTTTGCCAGTCATAATAAATATTTCAGGGCAAGATGGGAAATCACATAATGCTGCTAAGTTCTAGTTTCTTTATTATTTAAAAGGGTAAGGCCTGTTAGTAACAGAACTGACCGGATGTGTTAATGTGCAGATGGAAACAAGCCTTTAGGGAATGTTCGCCAATCCTGTTCTCCTTATTTAATTTCACGGGCTTTGCAAGAGGAAAGGAGACTCAGCTGGAGGCAAGCAGGTAGCACACGCTTCAAATTATTACAAGTTTGAAGGCTGGCTAGACCATCCTTGCGGCTTTTGTTGACCTCCATCAGTGCGCTGTCAGAGTCTTGTGACCTGTGCATTTGTTGCTTGAAAAATGCCAATAAATGTGACTTACTAATTGTGTGACATCCTCTCAATATCAGTAGGGCAGTTACACTTTTCCAATGAAATACAGCTCCTTTAACTTGTCTGTGTAGAGTCCCAGCAAACACCAAACAGCAGCCCTTACCCACTACATCCTGTCAATTCTGTTTCACTGTTTCCACGATGTGTTTGATTGTTGAGTGAGGAAATCTTTAAACTTTGCTGTGGGAAGACTACAGGATGACTCACTCTGCAGCAGGGAGCTGGGATGCTTCTGCTCACTGCCTCCAGACTAATTTGTTTATCATGAGGGTGGAGAAGTTTTGGTCTGCTGAACATCACCATGCTTGTTTTCCCTGTCTGGGCTTCCCGCATCATTTCTAGGTGGATCTTTAACAGAAAAAATCCAATCTGCCTCCTGTCAATGTATCCTGCCCTGTGATGATGCTGCAGTCCCGGGTGGGAAACCCCAGTGGCATCTTCCCTTGCACACCTCCAGGCACTGGACCATGGCAGCACGCCCAGGGCACGGTAGGGCCCAGGCTGCCAAGAGCAAGCTGGGTAGTGGGGCTGGTACCTGCAGTCCCATGGAAGGGGCAGCTGCTCCTGGCTCACCGCCCCGCTGTCTTGGCTGCTTCCCGCCTTGGTGCCTTGACTGTTGTGCCAGCTGGAGCCTTGGGGAAACTGCTGCTGATTTACTAGTTCAATAAATATCCCTGGTGCAAATGGAGATGAAAGCGTCTCCATCTCAGGTACGGCTGGTGCCAAGAGTGCCACAGAGCAGTCCAAATGGTTGCAGGGGAAGCTGAAAGGGACATTAAATGGCCCTAGCAACAGGTTTGAGTCACAGAGACACCCTTCCACCCACCCGCTCCTGCATTCACAGCCTGAGGTGCCAACTGCTTTGTCATAACAATTCTGCCTCACTACAGAGACGGATTTCCTCTGATACAGATTTGTTGTGGAGGTCAGTTTTGATATGTATGTTATGTAGTAAAGCTTGAGCACCCTCGTGATTACTAAAAGCGCTACAGTGCTTTCAACTGGAGAAAAAACCCATCTCTTTCATCTTGGCTCAGCTGTATTCTCTCATCTTTATTTTCAGGGGTAGGTGCTGCTCCTCACATCATGATGGGGGCATTTAAGACATTGAATTTACGTAGTGTACTTAACATTTGGAGTTAAAGGAGGTTTGCATCTCTGTGCATCTGAAAGTGGTAGTTGATGAATTAAAATGAGTACTTGTGGGGAAACATTTTACAGGCCAAATGAGAAGGGGATGAGCTTTCCCAGAGTTCACCCTTGACTACATCATATCT
Source organism: Psophia crepitans (assembly GCA_013399095.1). Classification (NCBI taxonomy): domain Eukaryota; kingdom Metazoa; phylum Chordata; class Aves; order Gruiformes; family Psophiidae; genus Psophia; species Psophia crepitans. Next base: position 772,318 of record VWZZ01001166.1, on the reverse strand, counting down.
GTAGAAGGTCACTGCCTCTGTTGTTGTGCTGAGGAGATGCTGAGAGCAGAGTGTGAGAAGGAAGGAGGAAGCAAGCAGGGGCTTAAGGAATAAAGGGAGAGAAAACCAGAAATGAGGCTTGAAGACAGAAGGTTGATGGAGAATGTCAACTCCTTACACCCACAGGGTTGCAGAAACAAAAGAGAGGTCTAAGCAACCAGAGCAGCCAGGTCTGTGGATCTGGGGGTTATTTGGGTTTTTTGGTGATTTTTTTTTTTTTTTTTGCAAAAGCACTTCAGGTTTTGGGTTGTCTTTGGACACTTGTTTAAATCAGGGACAGAACTTCTCTTAAAAGGCTTGCATTGCAATCTGTCAGGCAAAGATTCCTCATCATCATTTCCTGCAATTCCCTTGGTAGAAGTCAATTCCCAAGGCAGAGGCAGTACATGGTGTGCATGTACTGGGGGTGACAGAACAGAAACGAGTAAGCAAAGGACTGCCTCTTGCCCTGAGCCCAGAGCACTTGAACATGCTGTCCTGGTGGTAGGCACAGCTCAGAGGCCGGGGCAAACTTTGCCAGGCAAGAACTGCCTTTAGCATCTCCTTTCCCACCCTTTCCTCCTCTGCCCTCTTGTACAGGGCACTTGGACAGAACAGTGTTTTGGATGGGCTTCAAGAGACCTTTTAAGGCTGTGGGGTTTCTCCTTTATAGCTGCAATTTACTGGTAAAACTTGTCTGAATTATGTAGGCTTTTTAGAGTGAAAGAGGTTCAAGAAACTCTATTTTTAGTCCAGCTCTAAACAAGTGCAAGAATTACTGCCTGCTCCCCCTGCCTTCCTCCGTGGCCCTCACCCTCACCACAGTTGTCAGCTTGCTGTGCCAGGTATCTGTTTGGTGGCAGGAACAGTCAGAGAAACGGGACTATTTAGTCTCAAAGAAACCATAACCTGCTTTTCCAGAATCATAAAAAGCTAATTAATCCTCTTGATTCGTCGCAACAAGCTGATGTGCCATTAACTAGCAAGTCCAGCCTGCTCTTGGATCAGGATGGCTGAAAAGTGTGCAGGCTTTTAGAAGATCGTTGACCAGGACAGAGCGTGAGGTAAATGTAACCACATAACGGAGGAGTATTGAGGGGTGTGTGCACAGTTTACATAGCGATGTGTTTGTGCACAATACATTACAGATATTTAAAATGCACATTCCTTGATGTGAAGAACTGTACTTGAGGAATCATTTGCAATCATAACAAGAACTCTAGCTGACCTGCGGATATGTTAACTGTGGTACAGTTCCTTACTCTGACAATTGTTTATAGAAAGCATGTATGTGCTCTCCCTTTGTTTTATACACAAATTCACGTGGCATCCATCCCAGGAAGCTTCCAGTCTAAACTTAGCACTAAAGGATGCTGACTGTGGCACGGGTGGGAACGGCTGGAAAGTCCACAGGAACCTGCCATCACGAGACGGTGACTACCACAACCCCGCTGTGCTAATCCATAACCGCACTGCCTCTCCTCATTTGAACCCAGCCCCAGCAGGTATCAAACAACCTGCAGCACCCCTAGAGCTGGCTGCCCCAGAAAGAGTCCTGTGAAGCAAGAACAGCAGGCTGGATTTCAGAAAGGACAAGGTGACCTCTGTAGCATGCACACATGTCTCCTGGGCCTCCTCAACCCACCTGTTGCCTCCTCAAGGAAATGAAGGCCCTGCTGCAACTAATTGGCCAGTGCAGGTTACTTATATACACACCCTTGGAGAGGGGATTCTGTGGGTTCTGTGAAAGCCATGAAAGCAGCTGCATCCTCCAAGTCCCCTTCTTGGCACAGGGGCAGTCTTTGGGCATGCAGGAAATGTGCAGCCATCTTGCAAAGCCAATTCGCTATTTGCTTGGCTTCGTGCTGCTGGCTTCAAGGCTGAACCTGCCCAGGCTGCTGCTGCTCTGCTGGGCACGCTCCAATGACTGAGGATGGCGGCTTGAGAGCTGGTAAGTCCTGGGCAGGGGGTGCTTGGCTTTGGCTGACTGAACTGTGTCCATGGTTCCTGTCTGTCATAATCCCTGGATGTAACTTGAACCCTTGTGGTGCAAAAAGTTTTGAAGCCCAAGTGGAGAGGTGCTCACAGTGAGTATAGCAGGGCCTGTGCAGAGCTCTTGGGGGGCACTATCTCCCTTTGCTGAGAGAGCACATGGAGGAAGGTGCATGTGGAGGTTGGTTGCACATGAAGGAAGGTGACATGCTTCCTGAGAGCCTGTGGCCCTCAGCTGTTTTCCCTTATGTGTAAGTTGTGAAAAACTACGTGGAGTTGAGTAGATAAAACCTGTAACTGGCAGACCAGTGTTGCTTTCTGTCCCCAAAACACTGCTGAGAGCCCAGCAGAGGCCCTGTCCTCCCTTTGGCAGGGGGTTTGTGAGCAGCTTTCCTCCCGTGGCTGTCCCAAGCCAGCTCTCTTCTTGTGCCTCCCTCAGCCCTCACTGGGCTTGCGAGCAGCTCTGAGGGTGTGAAAGGAAGGAACAGCCTTTCCTTCCAGCTCCCACAGCCCAACCATGCCCCATGCCTCCTCAGAGGGATGCATCCAGGGGCTGGGAAAAAAGCAGCAACAGGCATCAGTAGGGTGCAGCTCCCCTGCCGCAAGCCAGCTTGACACAGCACAACCTCCTGGGTCGGAAGTCCCGGTGGTGAGTCCAGTGTGGACAGTTGCCTCTCTGCTTCCTGCAGAGCAGCATCGAGGCATCTGTTACTGCTTTTCTGCTCGAAATCTATTCATCTGCAGGCTGAAATGAGAACCAGCTGGTGGTTGTTTGGGATTTATTTTAGAAAGAAACATCTTCTGTAAAGCATTATTCTGTTTTGAGTTCCTGTTTCCTTTCCCATCTGTCCAAGGAGCTTGGTTTGTAAATCTCCCATCGTCCATGTGTCCTCACTCACAGCAGAGGTCCTCTGCTCTGGGTCCCAATGCGGCTCCAGCAGGCAGATGCAAGGGTACGTTTCTCCCTGGACTGTGCGCGGGGGGGGTTGTGCAAACTCTTAGTTGGGTATGTTTTCATCTGCTTATGGTTTCCTTCCTCCTGAGTTTCCTAGATGTGAGCAAACCCAGAAATCTCAAAGCAAAACACCACTGAAACACCATCTGGTTTCACATCAAAACAGCACGCTTCCCAGCCAGTTCTCTGCCAGCCCGCTCGACTCTTCCTTTCAGCCCACAGCTGTGGGTTATCACTGGCACCAGCACAAAGTGGCTGGTTTGGTGCTGTTCTGCACCCACAAAGCCTCTGCAAAGACACAAGGTCAGCCCTCAAAAACTGGGCAGAGCATACGCAAAGACACTTGGCAATCTCTAGACTGTAACTTTACACCTTTCTTTGTTTTCTGTGTTTGATTTTATGAGAATACAGAACTACCTTATTTGTTTAAAAGGAGAGGCCAGATGCTGCTCTTAGTTGCATCAAAATTAATCTTGATTGACTTAATTTTGAATTTATGCTCAAGTTTTGCAGAAAAGGAATACTTCTCTGTGTCCTTTTTCCCCCTCCCCCCCCTACAAATGTCCTTTCTCTTTCCTTCAGTTGTTGCAGCTACATGAAGAATTTGCTCACTGGATTTTTCATCTTTATTAAAGAAATTCTGGCTTTTAGAAATAAGATTTTACCTTCTTTTGTAATTTCTAATAGTAATTAAAATCTCTTCTATAACGCAACACAACTTGTTCTGATGTCTTTCAGTGCTTTCAGAGGTTTTTGCCTTTCTTCCTGGGCACTTTTCTTATTTCTAAGACCAGAGGGAACCTTATGATTATCTGTTCTGACAATGAATCTCACCCAATAATTTCTGCTTCAACATTTCTTGAGAGACTATGTATATTCAAAAAAAGCTCTTTAGTCTTTAGTTCAAGACCTCTAATTGTGGAAGCTCTACCCCTAGGTAAATTGTTCTAATGGTAATGGCTTTTGTTAAACAGTGCTCCCTATAGTTCATCTGAATTTGCTTGGCTTCTGGTTCCAACCACTGCATCAAATTATATTCCTGGGTTTGGGTTTTTGTTTTTCCTCTGCCTGATTAAAGAGCCCTAATATTAATGATTTCTTCTTGTGCTGGTAATTATAGACAGTGCTCAAGTCATCTTTTGACCTTTTGTTGGATAAACTTGGATTGACCTTCTTAGGTTTCTTGCTGGAAGTATGTTTTCCAGATGCTGAATCTTTCTTGAAGCTCTCTCCTGAACTCTTGACAATTGCTGTGTTGTTTTTAAACTGTGAACACTGACATGCAGCCACCCATTTCTCTTTTGATATAGCTTAGTAATTTCTGCTGCTGTTTCAACAGCACTGTGTACTGAGGGAATGCCACATCTCTGCTATTATGTGATACTGTCCTGCTTGTATGTCCATGAATCACATTTGTCCTAGTGACAGTATCATGTTGAGGGATCGTGTTTAGCTATGCACCATGACCCTTGGGCAGAGTCAGATTTGTCATCGTCCTTTACGGTGATGCTACTTTGCAAGAGACTGTCTTGCACCGTACACACATAACTATCACCATCCTTGGCTGCCACATGAATGATCCCAATTTGGATGTATTAACCACTATATTGTAGGCATGAATTTTTCATGCTGGACAATCTTCTAGGTGGGCCTGTACAGCTGAGCATGCTCCTTGTCTTTCCAAGCCCTCCATTCTTTTTTTGTCATTCTTAATGCTACCTGCTTCCTATGAGCAATACTAATTTTGCAGATCACTCATTTTATGAGAACGCTAAGTGAAGCTGTAAAATGCCTCCTGATGTCAAAATACTGCTACAGTTATCTGCATTAAATAAACTAGTGATCTAACCAGATATGGGACAAAGTATGTTTTAATAAGGCCTGTTCCCGTAAGAGAAAGAAAGGGGCGTCTCTGCCTCTGGAGATGCTAAGAACTGAACTGGACAAGGCCCTGAGTAACCTGACCACCTCATCACACCTGTTTTGGGCAGGAGCTTGGATGAGATGATTTCCAGAGGTACCTTTCAACATGAATTTTTCTGTAATTATATAATTATGTGACTAATTAGGTCACTATTTTTAATAATTGTCACTGTTCTCTACAGTCACCTTTTTGCATTTGACCCTGCTCCAATGACAGGTTAACTAAAATAGGCTTGGCAGATTTAAATATCTTTTATACCAACATCTGCTTAAGGAACTCCATATTTATGGATGAAATAGAGAGCGCTTCATTATCAGGTGATCCTGCTCATGTCAAATACAAAATGAGGGTGCTTGCAGAAGACATCTTTCTCCACTGGCTAACAACGTTACAGAGGGTGCCTGCTGTGAGGTGTTTCTTGGGTCTGGCACTGGGGTGCCTGCAGAGATTTGCCAGGGCCTGTCTCTCACACTCTGGCCCAACGGAAGCAAACAGAGCTTGTGGCTGGGCTCCAGGCGTCCCTGGAGCAGGGCTACCCGGCTGGCAGCCTCCAGGAGAGGTCACTCCTGTCTGCCACAACCTGCCGGCGCCAGACAGGGAGCCGCCTCCTCCCAGAGTGGATCCTGACCCTCACCTCTGTGACACGCAGCAGAATGGTGGGAAGCAAAGTCATCTTTTGAAGGTGGAGGAAGGTGCTGCTCCTTTTCTCCCCAGTCTGCTATTCCCACCCTGGATGCATCCAGCAATGTTCGGAATGTCAGGCATGCAACTGGTCTGTGATTTCAATAAAACCTATTTGATCGTGTTTATTTTAATAACACAGTATTTCCAAATCTTTCTGCTCTTGATTTCTTCACCCTGATCACAGTTCCCTTCCTAATTAGTGTAAATAGCCATTCTCAAGCTCCTGTTTTATTCCAGTGATTAATGGTAACTCGTGATTAAACACTGTTGTAGAATCTAATTTAGGTAGGAAGAGATCTCTGAAGATCACCTGGTCCTTCCATCCACTCAAGGCAGGGCCATCTTCAAAGCCACGTTGAGTTGCTCTGCACCATATCCGGTCAATTACTGAAAATCTCCATGAATGGTGATTTCAGCCAGGCACCAGTTGCACTGCTTGGCCACCCTCATCAGGATTTGGTTTTTGGCTTAACAGCTAAGAGAAATTCCCTTGCTCTGTCCTCTGTCGAGTGCATGTAATTCTGTTGTTACACCCTTTATTGAGATCTTCTATCCTATTCCTGTCCAAGCTTTCCGTTCCATTTCCCAGATCAGTGTTGCTGCCCTTTCTGAAGTGCCTTAACAGGGGCCAAGCATATACTTGCTGGACTCGAGGGAGTCTGGGGGCACTCCAGCTTTGCAGGCATGCTTTGTGTTGAGAAATGTGCTCTGATGCTAGAGAAGAGAAGCACAGTGGGGGCAGGAGGCAGCTGGGACCCCTGGCATCTCCCAGAGAGACTTCTGGGATGGCATAGGGGACCACATGCCTGGGGCTGTGTTTGTGCAGCCCTTCAACCACCTCTGATCCAGCCGCTGCTTTAGCACTGCTGCCTGAGCCAGGCACCGTGCTCCAGCTGCCTTCCCTGCTTGCTTCAGTTGTTTTGCATCTGCAAGGTTGAGTGGGTGGCTAGTAGTTTCAGTACACTCTGTGCTTTTGGTGGGTTTAGTTTAGTCTATGTGTTTAAATGCAGGTTGTGCTTTGCAAAAGGGACATTACTGTCACCGAATAGCATCATCCGCCTGATGAGATACAAGCTGACATCTTCTTTTCTTCATCTGGTTAGAGGAAGTCACGATGTTTTTTCAGGGAAGCCTTTATTCAAGGATCTGAAAGTGTATAAACAAGGAGATACTTCCTCTGCTTTCCTTTGTCAGACTGTCAAAATTTTCCTAGGCCACCCTGGTCTGTGCTTTTCACTTGCTATTCTGTCTTTCAGATGACAACAGAGAAATGAGTTGACAGGCACTGGTGTCTGAGGCAGGGAGTTGCTCTGGGGAGAGAAGCACTTGTCTTTAAAGAAAACTTTGTTGTGGTTTTGGCAAGGCTGTGTCGGTGACCCTGCTGCAGAGCAATGGTGACTTTCGTCCGAGGGTATTCGTATTGCTAAAAGACACAAGATACCTGAGCGCACTGCTCTCTGGGACTGTCCTTTGTGGCTGGGAAGGTGTGCATGGGTTTTGTCCAAGGGAAATGAGCTACGCTCAAACTTGTAATCAGCACATGCTGACTTATTTCTACAGTCTCCTGCCAACCGTACAAATAGCATATAGCTAGCGTATGGCTCATACCTTCATTTTGCTCTCATTTACGCTTCTATTTCAGCACTGTAAAGTGTCTCATTGGTGGAAGAAAAAGGGCAGGCTCAAGCCCAAGGTTGCTCATCAGTTTGTTTTGTTTGGAGCCAGTCAGCAGGTTATAGGCTGGGTGCTGGGGGTGGCTGGGGGAGCTGAGGTCTGTCCCTTCTTTGGCTTTCAGGATCGGGCCTTAGCAAATCGCAGCAGCTAATGAGAAGGGAGCAGGAAGGTATGTCTGGGACTTGTATGGTTCTATCGCATTAGCTTGAGCTTAGAACAGCAACAGGTGATGAGCAGTGGCTGCTGGTGTAAGTGTCCATATTGGCTGGGGCTGGACAAAGCAGTTGCGGGGGCAAGGGTTTCGCTGGGCTTACAAGAGAGGAGCAGGGAGAGCCTTAGCCCTGAGACAGACTGCTTGGCTGAGGTGTAGCTGGTCCCTGAGTTTCAAAAGTCCGTGTCGTGAGCTGGAATAGATACAGGCTGTGGAAAGGGAGGAGGACGGTGGGGAGTAGCAGAATATGAGGGCAGTGAAAATGGGGTGGGAAAGTAAGAAGGGAAAAGCTGGAGCATTACAGACCTCCTGCAAAGGGAATGGTCAGGTCGGTGAAGGATTTCCCATGTCACATGTTGAAACTTGTGACAACATCCAAGTTCTAAGCATCAGTTGTGCATTCAGACACAAGGGGACATGTGAGGAAGCTCAGATTTGAGAGTTTTTCCTTGTCTCTTGTCCTTCCTTCCTCTGCCAACCTCATTCTGCAGCTGAATGAAGCTGGAGGTTTCCAAACTGCTGTACATGAATCCAGAGCCGGGAGCAGAGGCAGAGCCATGCTGCTGGCAGCCACTCTGCCTGTTGCCTCCTCTCCCTGCTCCCATGAAAGGACCCAGCATCGCCATGAGGCATGTGAGAATGCAGTCATGCTGGAGCACACCAGGCATCCTCTGATCCAGGCAGCAGCAGTTGAGTTATGTGAGTGAGAAACTGCTGACTGAGGAAGGGTGGGAGAGCTGTGGGGACTGATACCAGGAGTGGGATGGGTGCACTGGGTGGTTCTTGGTGGCTTGAGGTAGCTGAGGAAGTGCTCAGCAAGGTGTTACCTGCACTGCCTTGACAACATCCACAACAGATGCCAGTGTTGCCTGGGGATCACAGGCATGGCCATTCCTCTGTCGAACTCTAGCATCCCTTATGGGACTATGTATGGGAGGGAATAAAAGCCGAAGGTATATGTGTTCTCCTGCGGTGGATGTGAAGCCATGGATAAATGTTCTGTTGTCTCATACAAAGGTTACCTGGCAGCTGTCTGACAGCATTTTATTCCTTTAGAGACAGGTGTTGGGTTGAAACTCCAGAGGCAGAGTAATGCTCTGTTAAGCACTTCCTCATGGACATGCCTTGCCTGTCCTGGAGGTTCCTGGGTATGCCACACTCTGCTGAGCCCAGGCACAGGGCGTCCAGTGTGTCATGTCTAATGTCCCTCTGGAGTCTGTACACAGAGCCCAGTGCTGGGCCCTGGGTGTGGTGGCAACTATCTAGTAGGCGGCCCTTTGATGGGTCACCCCTGCTCCTTGGGCCCACCATCAAAGCCGCACTTTATTCCTTCTGCACATGGAGAGACACCTTCCTGGTGCAGACACACAGCCGGCTGCAGTCTGTGGCACGCATCAGCCTGCTATTGTTGTGACACTGTTCATGTATTTCCTCTTCTCACCCACTGCCTTTCCAAGGGGAAGCTGTGATAATGACAGGACTTCTCGTTCTTTGTCACAGAAATTGGGTATAATTGCTCCATTTCAGCGGCTTTAAGGAGCGCAGCAAGGGAACAGGCTGGATTCTTTCTTAAGACATCAGTCATCTGAAGCATTTGGTAGATGGCACATCAGGGCTGGGAAATGACTCAACTGTCTTTGTTAAAAGCAATCTTTGGGCTCTGGGAATAAAATCAGAGCGAGCTGAGGAGGGTGCGGGAGGGGAATGGAGCAGCAAACAGACGCTGTGTTCTGTGCTGCTGTCATAGCACGAGAGTTTCGTCTCAATAGAGGTGTCTCTGAATCATCCCTTCAGTCAAGAAGCTATTCATCAGCCAGCTTCCCCACAGCGTAAAGGCCAAGGTGTCCCAGAGGGGAGAGGTGGTGGGTGGGTGCAGCTGGGCTCAGTGCAGCCATGCTGCTGCTGTCAGCAGCACAAGGCCACCAGGCTGCAAAAAGCGGTGTTTCTGCAAGGGTGCTGGGGAGATCCTAGACCCCGGGATCCCTTGGAGCGGTGTGGGGAGGTGAGCGCTTTGGCGTCTGCCTAGGTCCCATATATGCTTTCAGCTTAGTGTTGAGATCTCAGCAGAAGCAGCCAAGCTTGCCTTCACCACCTGAGCCCAAGATGGGCTGTTATTAGAGGAAAGCCTCTTTGAGGGGAGTGAGGATTGTCATGAACTTGTGTGGTCTGATTAAACTAGCTCCCTGTTCTCAACTGACAGTGCATAGAAACGAGGGTGGCCTTGAAGGTGAGCTTTCTGCCCAGGGTTGGGAACGTCTTCCTACTGGTGTGCTGCTGAGCTGCCTGGACCAGCTGCAGTCTTGCCATCCTGTCACAACACTGCGAACATCCAGCTTAAGATAATTCTAGCCAGGAGCCATTTCTCCTCCTGGCTGGGCTCACAAAAACATTGTTGAGTTGGTCTTGCCTGCCTGTGAGTCTTTGCAGGTCTTATGCGACAAACTGCTGATGGCAAAACAAGCCGCGTCTCAGTGGGCGTAGCAGTGACCGGCTTTGTTTGTTTTTCCTGCTGCCAAGGCCTTGCTTATCTAACCTCCATTTCAGTCTGTTCTGCATGGAAATATTCTTATTTATGCAGCTGGAGCATAGGCCCTTCTTGTTTTAACTCTTCTAAGTTTGCACTTGTGGAAGAGAAAATCTCTCATGGCACTCTGTCTTCCTTCTGCATGAAACGGGGTCCCTGATACGGTGTGTACCGATACTGTGTGGGGAACAACGGGCTTTACCTGTGCTCAGTGAGCCATGGTAATGTCTTCAGTGCATTTACACATCTATTCAAATGCATCTAGTACAGCTGATGCAGGTCTTCCTGGTCTAAGAACCACCCCTTGACAGTAACATCCAGAGGCTTCAACCTCATACAAGCCAATAGCAAGAAACAATCCCTGCCCCAAAGAGTGCTCAGAAGTCCAAGTGCCACCGCATCTGAGGACTCTTGAAAGAACACTGTGATGTGATCTCAGAGTGGGTCTGGAGGCCATCTCCTGGGACATCACATGCTTGGGCACACTTTTTAGGCTACTCTGCAGTCAGGCTGGGGGCTGTCTGTGAGGTGACAGGTCATTGAGCAGGCTGTGCTCATAGCTGCTCTCATACCATATGTGAAGATGTAGACATGTATCTAGGAGGCCCTATCACTTTGTCCTGCTGTTTCTGCTTTTGCTGTGGGTATCAGCATCCGTGATTGCCAGCAATGACTTGGCAATGACAGTGGGGATCTGATGGTCTTCACAGACTTATGTGGCCTCTTTGATTGTGGGAACCAAGATGACTGGGGTTTTTTCTGTTACAAGTTAATAGAGAATTCAGTCATTTCTAGAACATCTTCTGCTTCTTAAGACACACTGCAGCGTGAGCACTCAATGGCCCCAGTACTGTGGCTGTACCAAGTACTGTGCTTTCCTAGATGGTACTGTAAAATGATTCTATGAAATACAGTTTATGCATCCTAGAATGGTTTGGGTTGGAAGGGACCTCAAAGATCATCTAGTTCCAACCCCCCTGCCAGAGGCAGGGACACCCTCCACCAGACCAGGTTGCCCAAAGCCCCATCCAACCTGGCCTTGAACACCTCCAGGGATGAGCCCTCCACAGCTTCTCTGGGCAACCTGTTCCAGTGCCTCACAACCCTCACAGTAAAGAATTTCTTCCTAACATCTAATCTAAGTCTCCCCTCTTTCAGTTTAAAGCCATTCTCCCTTGTCCTATCGCTCCCTGCCCTTGTAAACAGCCCCTCTCTGCTTCCTGTAGGCCCCTTTAGGTACTGGAAGGCTGCAATCAGGTCTCCCTGGAGCCTTCTCTTCTCCAGGCTGAACAACCCCAGCTCCCTCAGCCTGTCCTCGTAGGAGAGGTGCTCCGGCTCTCTGATCAACTTTGTGGCCTCCTCTGGACTCGCTCCAGCAGCTCCATGTCTTTTCTGTACTGGGGACGCCAGAACTGGACGCAGAGACTCCTGGTAGGGTCTCACAAGAGTGGAGTAGAGGGGCAGAATCACCTCCCTCAACCTGCTGGCCACACTGTTTTTGATGCAGCCCAGGACACGGGTGGCTTTCTGGGCTGCCAGCGCACACTGCCCATATATTTCTTATATATTGCCTCCTTTTGTAGTCTCTCAATGCATTGCTTCGTGTTTTTGCTTAAATACACCAGGCTCTAGGTTTGATTTGTTCAGCACTATCTGCTTAACACAAAGGAAAGTCAGTCATTAGTGGTTAATTGGAATGTGTTTTTCTTTCGTAGCTGTCCTGTGCTTTTACAGACTGTCCAGGTGCCTGTTTCCAAAACAAGGCTGATCTTTGTGGCTTGCCTCTGAAAAACATCTACCTATGCTAGGTTATGACTCCACAGTAATTAATGAAGAGCCACGGAGCTGGCCCATGCTGTCTGTTTAGTGTGGCCCAGTATGGTTAATACCATGACAAATTGGTTAAGAGAGCACGTGTGCATGATTTGCTACAGCTGATGCTACCGGTGACAGAATTAGACTGTCCATCTGCATGCTGAAAGGATCTGCATTGATAAGGTCCTAATGACAGCTCTCATGTAGCCTGTATGAGGAGAAACTGTAATTCTGGGAGCAAACAGAACTGAATAGAGCTTGTTAGGAATGTTTCAACAAAGATGGTGCAGTTAGAAAATGAGTATGTGCTGAAGCAGAAATGTTTCGTGGAAACATATGTGGTTTGACAAACTTTAATTGTCAGTATTCTGTTGCATAACTCGCCTGTTGTATCAGGTTTGATCTTGGTGCTGCGCAGAAACACAGCTTCCAAGGTTTGCTCCTGAATTACTGCCCTGGAGTCACAGTCCTGGCACCCTCTGGCTGGCCGAAGTGGGACTTCTCTTGTCCCATAGAACCTGGATACTTGACTCTTGGGTGAAGCTGATGTGACTCTTCAGTTTTGTCATTGCTCACTCCGAAATAAATTTGCTGTCCCTATTCAGTGTTGAGCAGCGGTGATACTGGGGGCGAAAAAGAAAAGGAAAACTAAAACCAAAACACAACAACAGCAAACCCCAAACAAACAAGCAAAAAAAACCCAAAGCAAGGATGGTAACTTTACTCAGCTGCTACTGAAGTCCTGAGGTACATCTAATATTTTGGAAACACCACGTATTGTTGTTACCAAAATTAAATTTTACAGGATTTCTGTTTCACAGAAAACTTGAAAGCCTTTTTTATGCCTATTTGAAATTACATTTCAAACTATTGAAAATTTCTACAGAAGAGGAATCCTATTATTCAGCTAGCCTGAGATCTGATTTCCACCTTATTGTTAACAGATTTTGAGTAGATGTGGTTGGAGATGTGGTGACGACCACCATACTCATACATAGCAGTTGCTTTTACTGCTGTATAAAATACAATGTAGGCTGAGGTTTACTTGCAGACAGGCTCTGGAGGCTCGTTCAGTGGAGACTAAGCACAGAACATGTTTGGCCATTTCTAAAACTCTGCAAGAAAAAAAAATGTTTTACAAGCTCTGATAAGACATTGCTGTGGTCTGTCTCTATAGAACAAGTTTGAAGCTCAACAACAAAACCAATAAAAGTATTTTTTACATTCAGGAGATGTTATTTTCCTGGGAATTTGGTCACAGGTGTATTTAGTGCCTAAAAAAATCCACCCCAGAGAACCTAAACATCTAGGGAAGTTTCTTGCCTAAAGAGATCCTGTGATGACCCAGTTCTATGCAGTTTTATCCTATTACAGATTGAAATCAAAGATGAAATATTATGACTCTAAAGCCATGGCATGCCTACCACCTTCATTTCCAAGGGGCTTCACAAGGTATTGAAATTATACTAGCTCTGGGATGCTTAGTTTCTCTGTGCTGCAATTTTGCTGCCCATAAGTAAACAGAGACTGAGATCGTAATGAGGTGAATTCCAAGAACCGCAGTCCTCCAAGGTAAAGGCAAAACTCACCCACATCCATCAGTATTTACCTTCTAGGTCAAATCTCAGGTCAAGCTGGGAGGAAGGTGTTAAGGATTAAAGTGCTGACCTAGGGACAGGCCAGTTGGGTTTGAGTCAGCTCCTCTGACATTTATTTTATGTGCAAATTTGGGCAGTTTTATTTCACCAATTCTTGGATCCTCATTTACAAAGCAGGGATAGTAGTACCTTTCTGACTCACAGGGGAGGGAATACAGTACAGCTTGTAAGGCACTTGGTCATTACTGGTTTGGAAGTACAATAAATCCACCTGTTCTCCTGATTATACAGATGGCAAAGGCAACACAGGGAGTCGGCTTTATCAGAGGCTGTGCTAGAAATGATGGAATAGTCATTCTGGTCTGGGAATAGCACGTTCTGACGCCAGATCCCTGCTTTGGCCATCCTGTTACTGTCTCTGCTATGCTTGGCTTTGCATCTGGGGTGCTGAGGAGTTCCACCTGGGGGAGTAACTGGAGGTAAAAGCCTTTATTTTCTCTCCTTTACCAGCTGCAGTTTTTTCTGGAAGTGGTTCAGATTAGCTCAGTCATTAGACTCCCTAATTCCTTCAAAAAAGGTTTGGTTTTGCTTTCATATACTGACAACATGCTGATGCTTGTCACTTGACTTGGCTGCATAGCACTTCCCATGACCCCAGTGAGATATTTTGGAAAGAATATTAAAACAAGCATAAATTGGCCCTGAAGGAGCGCGTGTTCCGTAAGCACGTGTTGGAGCGCTTACGTCAAGGAAGCTGGAAGTCTGTGCAGAACTTTTCTCTCCCCAAAAACCTTGTCATGAGGTAATTTTCTGAGGTTCTGACTGCTGACACAAAAGGACTGTGATGCTGTTTATGCAAGAGCTGGTTGGCCTGCCTTCTAGCATTTACAGCACCCTCGATGATCCCACATATCGGTGGAACAGAGGAGGCTTTGCTCCCATCTCTTTGGAAGCATTGCACATCTGCCTGGTACTGCACGACTTGGGGTTCTGCCACACAGTTGGTTTGCCTGTTCAAAGCTTACTGACAAAGCTGCATGTGGTCAACAAAATGTGTGTCCATCTTGGTCACTGACCAAAGGCAAGAATAATTAATGCAAAGCTATGAGAGAAAGAAAAGCCAGAAATATGCACGTGTTCCTTTTTGATCCATCTTAGCAGGTTTTGTTTTATTTTTCCCAATGATTGCAGTGCCTGATTGCTCAAAATGATTGATTAGTTTAGGTAAAAATAAGCAGGTTGGTTTGGCTATCTGTAGCTGAAATGTAGACTGACCTATTTGTTGATGCTTCTGTAACAAGATGTTTCACGTTGCTCAGGCTGGGATCCCAAGCAAAACCAGAGGTTAGTTACTGCTGGGTTTTCCAGCCCGCTCACTAGAGCAGAAGGCCCTTTGGTGTGAGACTCCCATGTCCAAGTGTCCTTCTGCAAAGACTGATGCCCAAGTGCTTCAGTCACCAGGTGTTGTGCTGTTTGTCTCCATTACATTTTGTTGTAGAAATGGTGGGATGGCTTCAAAAGAGAAACCTGAAAGACCTAGGTAGCATTATCTGACAGTTTGGTGATTAGGACCCTCTAATGGGAAGGGTAATGAGGCAGATAAAAGCGTATGACCTTGGGCTTCCCTCGTACATCATGAACAACCAGTACTGGGGCTGCTCTGCCCTGGGTAATAGGGCCCTCTTCTCCACTGAAACTACTTGACTTCGTTTCCCGTAACTCCTGAGTAAGTGTACTTCCATGGCCAGCTGCGTAGTGCGGCGCATGCAGTACCACCTCTCTTCTGCAGCCCCAGGAACAGTCTCCTCTCCCTTGGGAATCCAGACATTTCGCCTGATTCCTTTTGGCTTTTGTAGAAAATACCCCCCAAGGGAAATTATTCTTTTCCACCTAATAAAACATTTCACTTAATCTGAATCCAAATGTTTTCAATTTGCCAGATATTCCAAAATGTCAGTCTTGGGGGACCCACAACACCACTTCCTTTTTTTTTTTTTTTTCCTGTTCCGTGACAGAACCAAGTTAATTAATTAGTGCTTCAGCCCACCTCCTCTCGTGCTAAAGGCAAGGCGGCAAAAGGTGCCATCTCCCCTTCTTGGCGCAGGCAGCCGTACAAAATGTGTGGTACTTAGGGACGTGGTTTAGTGGGTAATAGGTGGTGGGGGGATGGGTGGACTAGATGATCCTTGAGGTCTCTTCCAACCTTAATGATTCTATTCTATTCTAAAATGCCCTCGGGCTCAGGGAAGCACTGTGACTGGGGGGAGTGACATGGGGGCACCCACTGACCCTGCGCGTAGCTCCTGTGCGAGAGGGTGAGTCACGCCCGGCTGTTCGCTTCCCAGTGAAAAAGTCGCCCTGCAAACCGAGAGGTGAGCGGTTCGTAGGTTCAGGGCTGTCCTCAGGCAAAGGGGTGAATTGCACAATAGCGCCTGTCCTTCGGGCACCTTTCTCTCTACCCGTGACAGCCGAACCGCTCAGTTCATGCACCACAGGACTGCTGAGGTGCTGCTTCTTCTGACTTACCTGTCTTGCTTGAACAACATTGAAGATCATGATTCCTGCTGGCCTGATGGTGACCCTCCTCGAGGCACCAAAGAAAGTGTCCAAGGAAGGACATGGTGACACCATGGCCTCAGTTACTTTCCTTCCCCCTGCAGCGGCTCCCTCTGGCTCTGTCGTTCCCAGCAACTCCTCCTGTAGGCATGATGCCTGTGTGTAATGGGGACACCTTCACCTCTGCCTCAAATGTCAAATCTGTGCTTTTACTCATCGGTCTTTTCTCTCTTCATCTGTTACTCAGCCTGTGATAATGCCCCTATCCTCCTCATGAAGGCTGGACAGGGGGAAGGAGGAACAAGCTGTCTTCCAGCAACACAGAAACATAAAGCTGCAGCCGCAATTGCAGTTACCAAGTGCATAAATGCTGTAATTTCTTTGCCAGTGCACAGTCCCCATCCAGAGACAAAGCCTCTGCAAAGCCCTGCTGGCAACCACCCCAGCCAGAGACATCTGCGTGGCACATCCCCACAGGGGTGTCGAGCAGAGGGGATGATAGTCTCTACTCTGCAATTAAGGCGCTCATTTTGTCATTTTTATTCCCTTCTTGTGAAAGCCAGCAAAGCACTCTGCTTCTCCCCATGTCCCACCCCCACTGCAGTGCTCTGTGGTGTTTGGGCGCTCCCTTCCCGCTCTGCGGAGCGGCTGCTGCCGTGTCCCCTTGTCCCCAGCTGCTCTAGCAGGGCTGGGTGACCTGCCACCGTTCCTGCCTTCAGATGAATGACGCACTTCTCGCTTTCCCAACCGCTGCTGGGAGGCACTGTTCAGCACAGGACGCTGCTGCTGGGAAATCCAGGCGTGCAGCCCTGTGCTAAGACATAATGCAGAGGCTTAAGTATGTTTGTTTGCTTTGTGGGTTCAGAAGGGCTGCCCAGGCCTTTCCCCACTTTTTTTTTTTCTTTTTTAAATGAATCCTCTCTTTCTATGTCTCTGATTTAAATACACTGCTGCTGGTCCCACACCGCAATCGCTTGCCTGCCCAGTTCTCCTCTTCCACCCGGCGGTGCTGCCAGGGCACTCCAAAATGCTAAACTCTGAGCAGATGATCCGAACTGCCCAGCTGTTTGGGTATACACACGGGATGCTGCTGATCTGGTGCGATTCAAAGATTTCACAGATACTGTAATCTGGACAGACCCTGGGAAGAATTCACATCTGCTGCGCTTCGCTGTCCCCTTCCACCACCGTGCACTGCAAGTTTTCTCTCTTCTCGTCTGACAGATGGTGTTGTACATCCTTCATCCTTCCTCCTAGTGGACTCGCATACAAAGATCACCTCCAAGCAGAGCTGTATTTCTCAGCATCCTAAACAAGGAGTCGCTAGGCAGAATGAGTCACCAGTGCAATTTTCCATAGTGTAATCTAAACTTTTAGAGCCTGATTTCATTATTGTTGCTTACATTGAGTAGTTTCTTCCTGCGTGCTGAAATCAGCAGGAATTACTTGTGTCACTTGGGTGGAAGATTCTTTTAAGAACACAGGTTGTTTTAGGTCAGAATTCAATTAGAGGAGTGATGTACAGGAAGAAGTGCTGGACAGGTAAACAGAGCTGGTGATGAAAGATGCCTTCATGCAACCTTTCCTCTGTCATGTGTACTTTTATGTTATTTAAGCACTTGAGCAGTTTAATAACTTCTGCAAGCTCCAGGCTGGAGCAGACGGGTTGGCATGAAGTGGGGTGGAGAGTTGGGATTCAGTGGGCAACTAAGAAATGCCACGTGTCTTGTGGAAACATGCAGGTTTTTGGAGGGCAGGGAGTTGGATGCAGTGCTGCTCTTTACATTTTCTTTTCCAGTAAATCCTCACTCAAGAAACAGAGTAACTTCCCCAGATCATCAGAGCTGAGTACTCCAGGAAGAGCGCTTGGGTCTTTGAAATTACCCAAGGACTCAATGTCCTTTCCTCACACACCATGAAACAGGTCTCTGATACTTCCCAGAATCACAGATCATTCCTTTTCCCTCCTGTCCTTCCTTCTGCTAAAACTCTGTCCCTCTGCAGGATTTCTTAGTATATTGGCCTGTCTAACTTGAAAAACACTCTTGTCCTGAAGCCTTCAGACCTACTGTATTATACAATCTTTCTTTGGTCATGCCTGTCTTTTCTTTCTAGTTAAGTCCTTTTCACATGTATAAAAAAATCTTCTGCTTATTTTTGCCATATTTGCAGGCTTACTAGCATATCTGTTTTGTGGTTCTGCCAAACGGCAGACAGCTCATTCTGACAGTCTAGCTTAGTCCTCTTTCTCCTGTTTGTTTTCCTTCTCTGAATTCCCACTTTGATAATGTGTTACTGGTAACGTGCTGCCCATAACTGAGCAAAAGTATCCCAGAGGACATCACCCACCGATCTTAACCAGGAGGATCGTCCCTTCTCTCCTTCAAAACATGAAGTATTTCCTCAGATTATGCCAAAAAATCTTTTGCACAATAGCATCCCTCCCCCCAGGACCTACTGCAGATTTGACTTTTTCAGGATTAGCTGAGGAAGGCTTTGACCCCACCAGATCTAGGGCACGAGACCTCCCGGGACAGCAAATCGGGTCCTGGACCCCTGCTGCACTTGCGCCACAGCACTGGCAAGTCAGGTTGGCTACTGTGCTCCCCAGTGAGCTCTGTCCTATTTTCTTGCCTTCTTTTATCCCTTTTTCTCTGTTCCTTTTCTCGTGGCAAAAGCAGTTCAGCCCCTTTTTCTTGACTCAGTAACTTTTTTTTTTTAAATTCGGTTCCACCTTCCCACGCTGCAGAGATTTTTTTCCTATGCTGGCTGTATCACTCTATATGGAGAACTTTCTTTTCCTGTAACCCCTGAAAGTGTGGGTTAAAAATGTAGCATATATTCAAATGTTTTGAGAAAGCATAGAATAATAAAAAACCCCAACAAATGATTACCAGAGACTTCAATGTTCTCATTTTCAAAGCAATTAGATAATAGAGTAGGTCAAGAATATGCCTATCCCACTTTTAATTTTCTACTTTTCTTATGTCCTATTTCTGCATCTTTTAATCCTCATAACAGATAGTCTGTTGGGAGTAAGGATGAATCCCTTGAAATTAGTGTACTTGGAAGGCCTGGAGTAGCTTTTCCCTTTGCAAGCACTAGTTTTACCTCACTGCATAATCTGTGTGAGTGTTCTCTCTGGCAGCCTCTGTGACCCGTAAGACCTCTCAGATTGTTATTTCCAGTAGAAATTGTGGCGTTTAAAGCCTGCATTTCAGATTGCATGAGTCCTGGTTGGGAAGATGAGGCACAGGGGTGATGCACAAGATTTGCCCTTGCACATTGTCTCAGCTACTTACAAGCACTGATTGGTATTATCCGTGATGCAGCAGAAACACTGAGGTGAAATCCAGAGTGGAGGGGAAGGGAAGGAGAGCAGAAGTCAACCAGGGAAGAGGATCATGAAGAATGGACTAGAAAAGGGAAAACCTTCCCACCTGGTTTAGCACAAAGCAAACAAGGGATGATGAGGAGGGTGAGTGCAGCCGGCGGAGCTCCTCTTCCCAGGTCCACGGGCAGAGCAGTGGTGCCTGGGGCTTTGGCAGGTCCCCTGGGGACAGCAGCTGTCACTGCTTCCTCTTTGGCTCTCTGTGGAAAAGTCTCATGGGCTACTCAGGCTCCATCTGCTCTCTGTTTATACTGCAATATGCTCTGCAGGACCATACATGCAATGCACTCATCGAAACACAGAGTCTCTGCAGAGCAGATGTCCCTCGTGACTCGGCGTGCCATGCTCCTGGGATGGGCATAAAGCTGTCGCCTCCTGCCAGAACCTCCTCTCGCTCAGACCTCCCCTGAAAATGCAAAAAGCTCAGGTCAGAAGTTTGTTGTTGCTGTAGGTTTGAAAAACGTTTGTTCTTCTCAGTGTCTGGTGTCCTCAGGGATGTGACACAGAGGTGTGAAACCTTACATGGTGCCCCGCCTTCTACAGTATTTAACAGGCTATAGAAAGCTACAAGTCAGAGAGGAAAGGCTGCCCTCACAGAGCGAGTGCCCCAGGCCAGGCAAGTTCTAGAGATGGGGCTGAGCTTGCCGAGTTCAAATGCTCATCCAAGGATTTGTTTGGCTTCATTATCTTTCTGACGCAGTTGTATCTGGAAGGGGGCTTTGGGCAGGTCCTGTTTGTTCATTCTTATTGAGATCAAAGCTTTCAGGTGCCTGTCCAAACTGTGACCTGGAATTCCAGGTCAGAGCCTGCTGTGTGACCCAGCCCACCCATGGAAATGGGAGCAAAATTCCCGACACCTCTGGCCGCCTGAGCTGCCTGGATATTTACTTAGTTCTCCCACACAAAGTCCTCTGAGAAAAAAATCCAGCTCTGGATCTCCGCTCTGCACATTTTTTTTTCCTCTCAAAACAGTCAGACTTGATCAAAGCCAGTTTGACAAAGCATTTGTGAACTTGAGCAGACCTGGCCTTCGCTGCCATTTGTAATGAAACCCCAAACCAGCGGTGCCTCGGCTGGTTCCAGGCTGGGTTTCGCTCAGCTGCTGGGTTCCAGGCAGCCTGAGCCGGTCAGGTTTGATTGCTAGGGACGCCGTACTCTGTGTGGTAGGATGCAAAGTGGAAAACGGGCTTTCAGCCCCTCGTACTCCTGACAGACAAACACAAGAGGGGTCCAGTGTCTCCAAAGAGCAGAGAGTTTGGATGGGAGTCGCAGGGAATTTTCAGGGGGAATTCTGGTGGAGCTGGGTTTGCACAGGGGCCAAGTCCATTCCTGGTGCAACGCTGTTGACATCAGCATCCCATGCCTCGTTCAGCGTCGGATCCTCATTCCTATATTCTCCTGAGCTCACGTGGCCTGGCATCTGGCTTGTGCTTTTGTTGCTGCAGCTGTTTGCTGGTCTGGCTCCTTCAATAATTCCTCCTGTCCCTGGAATACCCGCCCGCGAGCCCATCTCTAGAGCCGTGTGATTGCTCTGTTAAACACACGTTTCTCAGATTGGCTCCCTCTCCCCAGACTAATTCATCTGACTAATTATCCCCTTTGTTGGTGCTAGTTGCAGAAATTTGGTCATTACAATTTGTTCTATTCTTGAAAATTCCAAAGTCGTTGAATAATGATGAATAGAAAAAGCCTTTTGTTAATTTAAATTCAGCAGTGAATAGTAGCAGCCCCTCTGATGGACCTGGCATGTGAGGCTGTCTCTCCCAAAAACATGAGGCTATGGCAGCAGAAATTTGGCTGTTTCAGGGAAACAATTTTCGGGGAAATCATCCACTGCTGCAGCAGGTACTGCTTGCAGGCACTTTGCTGAGCAAAATACTGATGAATTCTTGGGAGATTTTCCAACAGGAAGGATGAAGGAAAACCGATGGGATCTAAAAAGGGAAAAAAAATAGATTTCTCTTCATGGAAGTGGTTTAGAAAATGAAATGTCTACCAGAGCGTACCACGTCGTCTCAGTGCAGTGTCAGTCTGGCAGGACTGAAAGGCAGGAACTGCCACCCTTGACGTCAACCAAGAGCTCATGACTTCATGACTAGGCCCAGCCTCCGCTGCTTCAGAGAGCAGCATAAAATGCTGTTAACATGGACACTGGATAGCACCATGTTAATAAACATGATTAACTATGGAGATTACTTCTGCTGCTTGCATAAGTCCCCACTGGGTTTTCTGCATTCCCGCAAGCGCTTTGTCTCAAGCAAGTTCTCAAGACAAGGTCCATGTCTTTCAAATTCCTGTGGAGCCATCTGTGCAACTGTGCTCTGCACATCATAACTCAAAATACTTTGCTTCAGCTCTTATCTGTTTCACTAGTGAGCAGCAAGCTCTGCTGGTGGGTGGGACGGTTTTACACTTGGAGCTGCTTTAACTGGGTGCTCTCTGGGCCTTACATTTTAAGGTGAGGTCATTAGGTATGCCTAAATGATCTCTTCCACAGTTATGCATGGCTGCCCTCTCATATCCCTGCTTACCTGCTCTCTTTCTCTTCTAAAAGAACCATTTCTTTGGATCCCTCTATGCTTTCATATGGACAATTTTCCAGTCTTCCTAGTGCCTCCTCCATCATTTTTATTTGGCTGTTTCTTTTGAAAAAGAAAACTGAACAATTATTTCAGAGGATGGACTACTATCATTCATTTAATTCTATTATATTATCAGTATTATTTTTGTGATCTTTTCAGCTTACCTTAAGATCGATGGGTTTTGACCACTGCTGAAACTTGAGCAAGATTTTTACTGAATAATTCGTTAGTGGTTTAGTTTTGGTTTTGAATTAGGAAAGGCAGTTTGCCTAGTTCCCTGTTGCCTGGTTCTCTCTGTAAGTTAGGACCTTCTGAGACTCCTACAGTTGCCTTTTCTTGATGTCAGGGATAAATAATGCCAGATTATTTGGAAATTCAGATACTTTCATGACAAAAAATAACTGCTTATGCCAGATTTCCACCTGCTGCCTTTTTGCTGAAATGGGTATTTTGAGTTTATTTGGATTAGCATTCCTATCCAAACATCACTTAATTGTGGGGAAACTAGAAAAAAATATCAGCATCTATTTATGCATCTCTGAGAGCCACCCCTACAGCAACCCCTAGATATTCCTGCTTTCTGGAAGGGATATGGCTACAGTGAGGTTTTGGGTTCATGGAAAGTAAGTCAAAGGTATAATTCTCTAAAAGAACATAACACATTGACTCCAAGTCTACAAAAGCATTGTTACCTTAGGACACCTCCGAAATGAGAGTAAATCCTTTTGCTTCTGCCATCTCCTTGACTCTTTCTTGAGGCCATAGTGATCAAGGTCTCAACCTGGTGCTCTTCAGTGCCAGACCTTAATCATGTTCTTAGGCCCCAGTTATGTTCCACCCAGAATCCACCACAGCTAATGTCTCACTGACCACATCAGAAAGAAAAGTGAAGTTTGAATGACAGATGGAGTTAACTCCCTTCTGATCTGTAGATGAAAGGTTGCATCCTCTTTCACTTGCCTTAAACATGCTGGATTAAAAGAGGTCATTTTATTATTGAAGTAAAACTATTAGCTCTGGGGCTTCTCTTGGTAGGTCTCTGTTAAGTTTCTTCTCCAATATTGTGTGAGATGCAAAGTGACTTCAGCTGAAAGTATTTGCTGTGGTTAACTGTAGACAGCATCTGTGAATCCAGATTCAGCCAATAGTGGGGGGAAAAAAACAGTGAGATTGCCATGCAGAAATGAAGAGAATTCCTATGAACAGAAGATTTCCCATAAAAGGCCACATACTGTTACCTGCTTATTCCCATTTGTCTCCCTGACAGGTTTGCGATTGCACTGGACCGTACAGCTTTTTCACATTCTTTTCTGTGTATCATTTTCTCCTCTTCCTCTGCCCTCTTCCCATCTCTAATATTTGTGTTTGAGTTAAAGCTGGACACAGTGGGAGAGAGATTTGGGTTCCCTCCTCCTCTTCCCCTCTGATTTCTCATCTCTTATTTGTGTCTGTAAATGTTTTGGGTTTTTTGATGTACATTTGCCAGAGAAATGCTGGGCCCAGCTCCAGTCAGTCTCATTTCCCTCTTCCATCTTGAGACATTCCAGACCTCAACAGCATGAGCTTGCACAGCTAAATATTTATGAGACAGCAGTGAAGCTGTATCACCAAAGAGCTCTGAATATCCCTCACAATAAAATGAGATTATTTAGTATGTGCAGAAAAAGATCACACCTTTTCTAAGAAGTCTTGGAGCAGACTGGGAAAAACCTATTCTTAAACCATCAACCACTGTGATCAGCATTGCATCTCACTTGAGTCTCCTGTCAGAGGAAAGTACTACCATACTCAACTCACTTCTAACCCCAGACCACTGAAAGTTCAGCATGGTACTGATTTCTCAAGCCAGTAAGGTCCCAGACCCCTCCTCGCACAGATCAGCTTCTTTCACTGAAGATCAGCGTCTTTGTGTTTCTTTAGCACGTTCCTCTCTAAATCTTTCTATACTTTCTACGAATATGGAGAGAAATTATGACAAAGCATGCTTTACTCGGAGTACAGGCACTGTACACCTCATCTTTCTTGAGACAAATGTCACCTACTGCTATGAATTCTGAATCTGGCACCAGAGACTTTATCTGCAAAGGTTTCAGACATTTCTAAACCTCTCTTAGAAGCTGACCCAGATGTTTGCTAGAGGTAACCACAGCCCGCAGGAGCGATGACCTTCAGAGGAGTAAAGCAGACAGCTAAGACTGTCTGCCTTACACTGTTGCAGGTAATTTTGACAGAGGCTGTGAACCAGAGCACAAAGTCTGAAAAAAGTACCAGAGGCTTGGAGTAGCTTCTGGACACAAGTGCTTGTATGAATCAAGATCCCATTTTTCAGTTTGGACATGTCTGTGAAAGCAGCTCTTTCTCCTCCACTGTCACGTGCCCTGGACATGATGGCAGTGGAGGAAATTGAAAGCAAGTGGGATTCTGGACAAAGAGGTCCAATTTATCTTCAGTGATGCTGGAGAAACTCCACATGGAGGGTCCTTCGTGTCCGGATGAGTGAGACAAGACAAAGCCCACCTGCCTGCGTGCCGTTGCCCTGCCTCTGGTAGTGGCTAGAGTGTCCTGTGTCTTCCAGTTGCCTCCTGCCCATCATAAAAGTTTTTAACACTTCTCTAATCGAATAAGGACAACACTATTTAATCAGTTGCCTGTCAGCAGGCACAAGGTCTTGAAACAGTTTTGGAGAGGGAGGACAAACACCGCACACCTGCTTCCAGCCTCTGCCCAAGACACAGGACTGGCAACGTCGAGCGTTCCCACTGCGTGTGTTTCTGAGCTACAAGCAAGTATTACAACAGGGCTACTAGTTACACAGACATACAGTGTCTTCGCACCAGCCCGGGCCCCACATCTTACTTGTTAGTGCATCAGCCTTATGGAAAACGTCTGAAGCCTGGTCATACGTGAATAAACACTCTCAGTGGGTGGGAGAGAGGGAGAGCTAAGCCAACAGCTTGACTGAATGCAAATGGGAAGGAAAGCGAACCAGCTCTGCATTGCCAAAGTCCAGACTTTTATGTCAACCCTGTGATTGGTTTTGCTTTTCTTAATGCCCCAGCTCCATGGAAATCAGCGTTTGTTTATTCATATTTAAATAATGCATTCCTAGCTCTTGTGTTTGTAGTGTGAAGCTAGAAGTGCCGTTAGTCTAAACTCACTAACATCCCAAAAAACCCACCAAATTTATTATTATTTCTCAAAAGATGGAGCTTTAAGGCAGGTCTCCTGGAAAAGGGGAAGTCAGGATGACTGTTTTTGAACGTTTGCTAGCTTTACATATTGATAATAAAATCTGGTGGAAAACAGATGCTGGGTTTAATTTCTGGTTTTATTAATTGGAATGGGGTATACATGGACCTCAGGGAATGATGCATTTTTGTGTATATTGATATACACATTTTTCTTTCAACTGAGCAGCTGATTGAGAAAAATCTACGAAAGCTGTAAATAAAACTTCTTTTCTTCCTCCCTTCTTGCAAATTGTTGTGTAAATAACTACAGTTGGTTTTGGACCAGAGGCCAGACCTTGACCACTTAATCAGGGGATCACCTGCGCTATTTCCCCAGCATCACTTGGGAGCATCTGGTGCGTTCTCCACGTGGGACAGGCACGTGGCTTGTGCCTGAGTTTGGAAGGGAGAGGGCAATGATCTGTCACTCCTCCCCCAGTGGTTTGGAGCACAAGAGAGAGCCTGGTGAGACAACATGGCTCAGAGGTGACTCCTGCTTTGGTGAAGGAGGTCTTCCATGCCAGTGCCCTCCACTCCTGGAGACGTGTAAGTGACAGATGACGCTGCCTCCTGGGTGCCAAGCAACCACTGTCGTTTAGTCAAAGGTTGGTAATGCAAATGAGATTTGGAATGGTTTAGAACTAGCTACTATCAGAGCAGATTAATATTAGCTTAAACAGATTCTGGTGCTTTCTGAAAGAGGTATCCTTCCATCTGCAAAGAGGTTCAAAGTACGGTAGCAAGGAGAGCTGGTCTGGAAATCTGTGCTGCCTCTCTGAACATAACTATACCCTGATTTCTCTCTTTTTTGTACGCTTGAGTTCAGTGAAGTTTAAGGAGTTTTATGGCAATAGAGTGAATGAAATCTCATCCATCAGACTTGAAGCAGCTTAGGCACAGGCAGAACACACTTCCATGTATACTGCCTCTGCTTGCCAAAATATTTCTTGCTTCCAATTGGAAAGAGGCAGGTTTTCTTGTGGGACAAACAACCTGCTTTAGTCATGACCTCTGGGACGGCAACAGTCTTAATGTCCTTTTTTTGTGAGGTATTCATCATTTCTAAATAACTGCCTTGAAATGTAACTAATTTCCTTCATAAAAGTTACTGTAATTTTGGTCACTTTTGAAGCAAAACAGTTTCAACCAAACTGAAAAATGGGAAAGCAGACGGATGGAAGAGGATGATAACGCACGCATTTCAAAGGAAAGGTTTATGTGTGTCCTTCTTGATAATTATTCAGTTGCAATGGATCCAAAACTGCAGAGGAGAAGGGGTGAAGGGACAAGAACTAAATCTAGACAGTAAGATAACTTTTTAAGGGTAGACTCAAATTTGGGTTCAATTAAAGCAAAGTCTCTTAAGGGTGGGGAAAGATACTCCTGAAGTGTACAGTCAGATGATAACAGGACAGACTGACAGGCTAAGAAATGGGGAATGGGACGCAAAGCTTTGTTTTTCTAAGTCTTTGCTAGTACTGCAGGTGAGATCATGTTTCCTCTCTCCCACCTGTCCTTGGTTTACAACTGATGGAGGCTGCTACTACAGGCTTGGTCATAGACACCTGACTCAAGTTCAAGCCAAGCAGCTCGAGTCTTTAATACCGATGATCTGCAGTTCCTTTCCTGTGTACAACTAGGGTGGCGATGAGCCTGGACACATTCCAGTAGTCCAGTTGGGTGGAACTGGCCTCTGCTCGGTTTCTGCTGCACAACTCCCATGGCACAAAAGCAGTTCCCTTTCTGAAGTCTTGCCAGATGCATTGAAGAATAAAATAGAGACTAAAAAATTTCTTTCATCTCTTGCAGTCACCCACCAGTTTCAAGCTGCTCAATGATGGCAGGGCAGCATGGGGAAAGTTTCTTTTTTCAGCTAAGCGTGATATGCTCCTTTTAGGATGTATGCGGGGCGTGAGTACCCTGACTCAGTTCACCGCCACTACACTTTCCTACTATTTTAAAAAATTACTTACAAAACAAGAGCAGCTTTTTTTTCTTTTTCTCCTACCATGTATCATATTTGGAAAATTATGTCAACATGTCAGCAGCAGAGACTGGCTTTTGGCAGGCTGGAGAGTCCCTGCAAAGGGTGTTGGGCCTCAACTTGCCAGAGATTTCTTAGCATTGGAGTCTCAAGTATTCCCTCAGGCTCTGGGGTGGGAATTTTGCTGTGACAGTCTCAGGTTAGGAGGTAATCTCTGCAGAAACCCTCTAGTCTTTGCAAAGCTGAAAGTAGGGGCTGGCAAACATCGTTAGTGCTGGCATTCTTCAAGGCACTGACATCTGATTGTGATTGACATCTGGACCAGCTGAACAGCCTGTCACTTGAAGATCTAGAAATATTTTCTTAAATGTTTTTAGGACCTTTTGTGAAGTTCCCTAGAATGAATCACTGTTTAGCAACAGCTCAGTAGACATCATAGTTAAAATGACTGAACACAGTACAATTTGAGCTGAGATTGGGTTCTCAAAGAAAAGATTTGCCAAAACCTGCAAAACAAACTGTTCTTTTCCTTAATGCAACAAAACCCCTGTCAGCCTCTGAGGTGTCTGATTTTCAGAAATTTCCAGCAGTAGCTGTGATTTCCACACGTTCTCTTCCACCCCAGAAGGCTCACACCTGATGATTGATAACCAGCACACATGCTGCTCTTTAAATACTGCAAGGAAGGCGCGTGACCCTGGCCAAGGGCGCAAGGGCACGGCCTCTGATTGGGAAAACCTTGCAAGGGGGGGGTGTGATTCTCACACATGCTTTTCTGGGAGCTCCTTGATGCAATCTGAGTCTAATGAACACACCTGACAAAGTAAACAAACACAAAAGAGCACTTCCTCAGCTCTTTTGCCAGAGTTATAATTGCAGCTGTGCCCAGGATCATAAGGCAAAATCTGACTGACCGTCTGTCAGCCCATTTCTATTTCTGCCAGCAAAGTCCACAGGTAAGAGCAAAATATTGGTATCTTACTCTGTGTTTTGCTTTGGCTGTAAGGTATGGGGAAATATTTTTGTTTGTTTTAGAGGACAGGTATAGTTCATTTCTGGGGTATCCTAGTTCTGGGTAAGCGATGTTGCTGTGGGGTACTGAACTCAGAGAAGACAGCCAGCATCTCTTGTTGGGACTTGTCCGCATGTGCTCTTCTTGATCTGTGACAAGTCACTGGATTGCTCTCTGCCTCTCTTGAATGCAAAGTGGGAGCAAGCTGGATGACTGTGTTGTAAGGTTACAGTCATAAACACGCACGAGGCATTTGCCTATTCTGCAGTAGAGAACAAGAGTAGGATGACGTGCAGTTGTATTTTTAAGAGTAGTGCTTTTCCTTCTGCCAACTTATTTGGAGCTGGACTGGTACAGAGGGATGACTGTTAGTCATCTCCCCGTTATTTGGCTGGTAGGGGAGGATATGCTGGATGTTGGGATGGAGGTGCTGCGTGTTGGACCAAACCAGCCCAGGACCAGCAGATCTAATGAGCTTTGTGGCAGCCTCCTGGATGGATCTGCACCACTGTAATGCAGGGAGTGAGAAGAAACAGTGGGGTCTGGCAGAGATAATGAGGTCAGATCTGGCATTGTGCTGACATGGTTGTTCTGCTTTGAAGACTGGGTTGGCTCAAGACCAGTGTCAGAGGGAATGGACCTCTGACAGATTGGAGCTGGCTTTGTGTAGCAATGCTAGGATGGCTCAGGCGATGGTTAGATAGATACGCCTTCATGTTCGCTTGATGAAGTCCAGCGTGGAGGGAACTGGCTAAGACAGCTGCAGAAGTGTTAAGATTTATTTCTGAGGTATCACAGGCAATGGATGAGAACACAAAATGTAGGAAAAGGATGCGTGTAGTGATGGTCTTTGAAGAGAGGAGAGAAAGAGGTGGAAAGAACTGGGTAGTAGTCACCCCAGCTCCAATTCCTGGAAAAAGTGGAACAAATGAGCTGTGTGTAAGCATATAGAAGATAACAAGGTGATAAGTCGCAGGCACGCAGGCCTGTCAAGAAGAAATCCTATCAGAGCAGTCTGCCCTCTCTCTTTCTGACAGAGTAAGCAACCAAGGAAGAAAAAGATGTCCTATATTCGAAGTTGGGTCAGGTTTTCCATGGTTCTTCAGATGATACTCATAAGCCAGCTATGGACATACACCCTAGATGAAACTCATGGAATATGGGTGCACAGCCCCATGGAAAAGCCCGTTCACTGAACAGCCCTCGGAGGTCTGCACAGACGGGAAGGGAGCAGTGAGGGAACTGCAGGGCCCCTTCCCAGTCAGTCAGTGGCTTCCTAGGTGCAGCAGAGATAATGCTTATCAAATGTGATGGCAGTGTCGTGCCGGCGGGCATGCAAGCATGCAGGAGAGCAGGGTCAGGATTCAAAGGGGTCTCCAGGCACTGGAGGACCAGATGGATAAATATTCAATACGGAAAGGCACAAAGGAGGAATAAATGATCCTCGGCACAAATACAAAGCAGGCAACAGCTTGCAGGACAGCGGGTAAGGAAGGTTTTAATGGTTATAAGGGATCACAAAATGAATGTGTTTCAAATGCTTCACTACTCCTAAAGAGACCAGTATTATCCTAGGACAGACAGGCATGAGCGTAGTCCCTGGAACAGTCTCCCTTCTCTGCTTAGCACTAGTGGGGTTTTGGCTTGAACGTTATGCCTAATTGTGGATGCCAGATTTCCCAAAAGCTGTAGATTGGTTTAAGAGAATTGAGAGAAGGAAAACAAAAATAATCAGAAATCTAGAGAAGATTGTTTTTTGAGTTTGTTGAGAAGAGAAGGCTGTATGCTAACTTCTCAGCTTGCTGCTAAAGGAAGAAGACAAACAGCTTTCTGTGTCAGTGGTAGACAGGACAAGAATTCTCCTTTACAACTTCTGTTGTAGCAGGGAAGATAAGGGTGAGGCATTAGGAAACCCTTCTCATGACAAATGTATTGAAGCACTGAAGAGGTTGCTTAGGGAAGCTGTGAGTCTTTTATGGGAGATTTCAAAAACTTTGCATCTTCCAGGAATTATGTCACAGTAGTGCTGCCACAGGTAGAGATGGAAATAACAGAACAGAACAACAGAGAACCCAAATAGTATAGCTGTGAAAACCAGACAAACCTTTCGGCAAGTAAGCTTCTCTTAGCATCTCAAACTATTGGTAGGCTTGCTGTGGAACAGACCAGTGTCCCTGCCAGTCTGTGCCAGACAAGATGGAGGAGAAATTGCTCAATAAGAAAAGTAGAAAGGCAGCCCTTTTAGAAACAAAGGCGGCAGCATCAGTATCTGCAGACTTTTTCTGACTGTTTCTGCCTTATTTTATTCTCCAAATACTAATGACAGGTTGCACAACTGTCAGGACAAGATGATCCTCTCCCTGGCTTCAACTTAAGTGTCTGGGGACCACTGGCCTTAAAGGGAATTCAGGTTCTGGTTCCATGTGGGAAATTGGAAGGATTTCCAGTCTTGGGAGAACTGACTTCCATCCTGACCACTTCTTTCCCTGATNTCTACACACTACTCTGAAGGGAAGACAGACTCAGCAGCGCTGACAAATATTTATTTAAAGGTATCAGATCCTCATGCTATTCTAACTTCTGGTTATGTCTCCTTTCCACATGACAATCAATCCAATGTGGTTGTCTGAGTGTAAATCTTAGCATAAAATTTCTGCTAGCCCTACTTAACATATTTCAGGCAGCTCAAAAACCTTCCTGTCATTCACTGCCTTGCACAGCCAGACAGTGATGATTTCCCTAGCCCGTTCCCAGGAAGTTTGCATTAAAATTGTATTGAAAAATTGGCCTTTCTTTTCTGGGCCATGTCAAGTGCAGATAAACATAGCTTAGCTGGATGAGGCACCAGAGTGGTACAGTGCAGGCAGCTGGCAGTTCAGCAGGACCGATGTTGCCCCAGAGGGTCTGGGGCTGTTTTCTGAGTGTTCTGGTAGTTACACAAGGACAATCAGCGTGCCTGGGACCACTTACTGACTTTTTAAGTGCAACATCACTGAAGCTCTTGCACGAGATGGGGAGAATGAAGAAAGGAGAACAAAAAGGTCTCCAGCTCTCACGAACTGACTGCAAAGGAAAGATTTTACAAAACAAAAAACCAAACCCCGCTATTTATTAGCAGTTACTAAGAAAGGACAGATAGCACTGACGATATGCGAGGGGAATGTTCCCTTTTGAGGATTGTACTTGGTTTGGGAAAGTAGAAGCTGAGCACAGCTGAGCTGGATGGGTACATTGATGCTGCCGTTGTAGCTCTCTGTTCAAGGCAAGCAGAGATAGGAGTTTTGTGGCCTCAGACACAAGGCTACCAGTAAACGTCAGCATTGTTTGTTATTCTTGGGCCTGCCAGAGCAGAAAAGAAGGTCAGGATGAGGACGATGATCTGCTGTCAGCGCAGCAAGGCTGGAGCAGAATAGCTGCGGGGCTACAGCACGCAGGGTTGAGCTGCGCTGGCAGGGCACTGTGAAAACCAAGGACACCCGTAGCAGTGGGTGCTGCAGGCCAGCATTACAGCTCTGTGGGAAAGTCTTCTTTAGGTACATGGTTTTCCACTGTACAGAAATTTCTTAATTTCTCTCTAATTGGGAAAAAAAACAAATGACACACACAGACAGAGCCCCAGTTAGAAAAGACTCGGTGTGAATGAACAGGTCTTGCTGGGGGCATGTTAGAAGTATCCTGCTTGGGTTTTGGTCGTGCTATGGCAAACCAGATCCAAATTTCAGCTCATGTAATTACTTCAGGCAGAAGCAGTATAACCTCCTTACTATTATAAATGAAAATACAGAAGAATTTTCACCCATGGTTTAATTGAGAAATTTAATCATGACTGTTTTCTGTATCAGAACAAACATGGAGGTCTCTGTGTCTATATTTAGCATCAGACAAGGGCCAGTTAGCCTGCTCTTTTCCTTGCCTTTGGCTTTTCTCTTTTAAGGCAAATGCTGACAGATGCTGAATACGCCTTACTTAAAACTAGACAGACAGAAAAATAAAAAAGCAACGGAAGGGCACAGTCCAGCCGGCTACGGAGAGAGAAATAGGTTGATACCTGGTTTTGTTGTGTCGTTACTTGGGGAATTTTATCTCTTCTATTTACATCAGTAATACAATTTTGGTGTTAGCATGTCCTGACTTTGTAGAGCAATATACCAACACATATACCCCTGCAGGTTGTTGCTGTGTTCCCAAGCATATTAGCTACTGTTTTAATATTTCTTTCAGGATAAAGGATAATACCATCAAAACACATAAGTTTCTGTGACAACCTTATCTTACCAAGCCGAGATGTTTGTGATCTGCAGATGTGAGTTTGGAGGCCACAAAAGGGGCTGAGGGGTTCTTGGCTCGGTGTCCGTGTTCTGGAATGACCCACACTGTTTTCTGGCAGCAAAGAGGAAGAAAACATTTGCATGTCTCCTTGCAAAGAACTTGCAGTACAGACCAGAGCCAGCCCAAGAAGCAGCCATGGCCAAAAAAGAAAAACCAGACAAATAAAAATGCATGACTGGCTAATATAAACAGCATGTCAAGAGGGAAGCAACTTTGAGTGCTCGTTTTCCAGCTTGAGCCAGTACCTCTTCTTTTCCTCTATTCTCTTCAACGTGTTTTTTCCTTGAAGTCCTCTTCCAGCATCAGTGACCATGAAGAAGCTGCAAACAGAGGTCACTTTGTCAGCTGGCACACTGTGTGTCCTTCATGGTCAAGCCTCTCGGGGTTTCTTTCTCTAGGGCCGTACAAAATCTCTCTGTTTAAAAAAGGAAGGTTTCAACCAGCCCTGCAAGAAAATTAAATGTACATGTGAATCTGTAAGTGATGAGTGCCTTTGCTTGCCTTGGCCACAAGGTGCCCGGCAAGCCTTAGCGGAGAGATGCACAGGAGGTGGAGCACTGCAAGAGCTTTCTGTACGTACAGTATGACAAGCATCAGTGTCGTACGGAGAGCTAAATCTCTTTGCCCTAACAGACACATAGGGTTTGATTTCTTGCCCAGGGCATCAGCCACTGTTAACTGTGGTGTGCTGATCAGTTTAGCGGAAGTATAATCTGCCCCTGCCTTGAAATCCGCCTCCATTTCATCTGTAGCATAGTCTCTTATTCAGTCACGACTTACAGAGATTGTATTATGGCAGCTGAATCTATGGGAATTTAGGTATCTTTGAAGAAAAGAATCGGTCTCTCTTCATTTTAGTCCTGTCCAGACCTGAAACTGCAGAAGTAGGCTTTGTCACAGGAATCTGGATCCATTCCCTTTCTTGAATCCCTTCAGCATACGAATTTTGACACTCAGATTCACTTTAACTCTGTTATTAGTCACAGGGTTAGCCAGTACTTAGAACACCCCCAACCCAATCACCGCTTCCTGCTCCAGGGAATACTGTTAACTAGTTG
Organism: Psophia crepitans; assembly: GCA_013399095.1. Classification (NCBI taxonomy): domain Eukaryota; kingdom Metazoa; phylum Chordata; class Aves; order Gruiformes; family Psophiidae; genus Psophia; species Psophia crepitans. The sequence goes on along the minus strand of VWZZ01001166.1, from coordinate 738,781 downwards.
CATGGGATGAATAAGCAGGCCTGGCTCTTACCAAAGTAATTTGCACGGAAAGTAGGAAAACCAGAGTTTTCTCAGTTGTTGTGTGGGTGTTACGGTGACTGTGAGGGTGGGAAACACTCAGCACTTCCAACAGCTCCCCCTGCCCACAATAGGGCAGGTCCTGTGGGTCTGCCTAGAGTTTCACAGGAAACACGACCTGCTGTTTAATCAGTTACCAATTGAAACTTGTTTAAAAAAAAAAAAAACAAAACACCAAAACCAGTCCCAGAAAATCTAGGTGCTTACTAACCAAACTCTTCTCTTCTTCTGTAGTTTTCCTTGTCCAGCTCTGCTTTACAAAAGTTTTTTGAAGACTGTCCTACTGCCCTCTGTGGGCTTTACTGTAAAGTACCTTAAACAACCCTTTGGGCACGTGTTGGGAGCACGTGTCCCTCGGAAACTTTTGCTTCTCGTCTCTCACGTCCATGTGCTGAAGCTGCTTATTAAAGTGATGTCTTAATTTAACAAGACCAACTGTACCCCCGCTGTGCCTGCCAGTGCAATAAGAAGCCTAAGGGAAGGCATCTGTAATGGTGGTTGGGGCTTGCTTGCTCCGAAAGCCAGTGAGAAATAAACTCATCTCCAAAGAAAGGGACGGAGATGGAAGAATTAGTAATGAGTTAGGAAGGAAGATCCTGGTACATAAGAGAGAAAGCACCTAGAGAAAAACTAAAGCACTATTTCAGTCATTGTGTTTTTTCAGGGGCTGGGCTGAGTTGTTTTTTTTGCAGGAGGACTGAGTGCATAATCAATATTACTAATAAGGTTTATAAATTAAAAACTCTTTGTGAAGCAGAAGTGGTGTTTTCCAGCACTCCTCTACAATTTTTAAAGAATGTAAAAATAAATGCTGCTTGATGGCTTCAGCTGCTCAGTGCCCCTTGGCAACCTGGGGAATGAGATGCAGAACAGACAGGGCCCGGGGGTGGTCCTCTGCACCATCTCTGGCCTGGGTGTCAGCTCAGATCCAGAAATAACAGAATTAAGAGTGTTTCAATTTGTTGTGGTTTGGCCAATAACATGGCAAAATCTCATGTTTATTCTATCTACCAAACTAGGTAGATGTAAGAATGTTTTTGTCTCAACGGTCTATTTGGACTTTAATTTCTAAACTGCAATTATAGCAAAGAATTTTTACCAGTGTCATCTCTTAGGAACTAGACCTGAGTCTGCTTAGCTCATCTGACTCCAGGTCAGTCTGGAAACAGGCATCAGATGGTTGTGGTTTCGGTCATGGCACTGCCGGCAGCTGCTACGCATCCCAGGGAAGTAACCTTCCTCTGATCTATAACATTGTCAGAGTCAAGCCGGCATCCCTTTCCATGTCAGAGGCTGCTGGAAGAGTTTTGTTTCACTCTGCTGCAGCAGAAAGTTCCTTTTATACCGAACCGCGGACAGCCATGCACTGAACCTCTGGAAAAGAGGCCTGCCAGGCAACTGAGCTTCCAGTTAAACCTCTCTGCTGCATTCCCGGCCTGCCAGGGTTGGGAATGTGCTGCTGGCTGTGTGTGGTCCTTCCCACCCGTGGGTTTCCAGAAAAACCCGAGGCAGGTTGCAGGCCCAGTGCTGGAGGAAAGTAGCCGGGGCTGGAGCACCCTCTGCAGGGACCTTCCTCCCATCACCGCGCTGGCGGCCAGGCTGCCTGCCTGGGCTGGGGTGGGGGGCTGCCAGAAGCCCCTGCATCCCACCTCCTCTTCTCCTGCAATGCCGAGCTGGGCAAGAGCCAACAGGCCAGAGAGTTTTTGCTTTGCAAAGCTTCGGCTCGGGGTGTGTGAGCAGGGGAGCTGCTAAATGCTGGGAGGGGATGTGAATGGCCCTCTTGGGGAGGGGGGGAGAGAGCACAATGGTTGTGGCGATGCTAACCCAAACTGCTGCTCATTTTTTAGCCACCCTCTTTGCAGCGTGAAGGCCTCCCTAATTTTAAGGCTTTTTATTATACTTATTAAAAAAAAAAAAGCTGCTGTAGTTACAACAAAAGAATTTATTGTTACCATCTGACTCTGAACTAACTTGCAAGGCCTCCATTTGCTTTTGTGGAAGTTTTCCCTACCAAAACCTCAGGGATTGTTGTGACATTTCCCAGCCGAAGGCCTGATATTCAGTGGGCCCCTGCTGCTCAGCTTGCACATGTGCTGGAAATAAACAGAAATTTCAGCTTGCAGGGCTTTCATTTCAGTGCTGTCTGTCACCGTGCCGTGGAGCTAGACTTCAAATTTAAGGAAAACTTATTTTGAATATCATGCCATACAGATACTCGCAGGAGAGCACAGTCCCCTGCTCTGTTGGCTGCGGTCTAAGATTTAGATGATAGTCAAGTAGTTGCATTAATGACTTGGAGACCTGTAATAAACTAAACAATAGTGAAGTTTAAAACCATTTTTAAAAGGGGTATTTTCAGGATCACATGTCAGAGCTTGTTAGAAAGGGAATTGTGGTACGCAGTCTGTGCAGGGAAGGAATGCGCTGTGGCTGGCACTCTGTCATCTGCTGAGACGAAACTGAGGCCTGAAATTCCCTGAGAATAAGGAACTCTGTGACAGCATTCGGTTTGCATTCCTGAGCTTGCTGCGTGAAAAGGAAAGGTAAAGAGAGATTTTTGTCAAACAAGTGTTAAAAGGATTAGCCTTGGATACATCAAATTAGGTGGCACCTACGCTTTTGTCTCTAAAATGGGTGTTCAGAAAATAAAAGCCTGTCTCTTTGATTTTGCGGTTCTCAGTGGCTTGCACTGTGCACATCTCACTACCATTGCTTCTCGCATGTTGGGAACACAGCCCGTTAGTCCTCTTTTCCGTCTGAACTGCAAAAGCAGCTCAAAGAACTGGCAGCTCAAACAATTATCTCAGCAATGTAACACCATGGGATATGTTTGTCCTCAAAGCCATGCGTGCCTGACTTGTACAATTGCAAGGGAAGCTTTTAATTTCATTTAAAAAGTTGAGTTTCCACTTCATGTGGCTTAGAAGGGTAGAAACAACAGAACCATGAACCAATAGTTCAAGACATTATTATTTCATATCATGAATCTAGGTTCTATCCCTTTTAATGCTTGCATTTTGAAAGTGTGGCTCTTTCTGAAGCCAGAGCATATGTCCAGCTACTTTTGAGAATGCTCTGCTGCTGCCTGGCCAAGTTATGGCCCTCAGGTATAATAGGCTGCAGCCAGGCTCTCGGACTTCTTCGAAAAGCTTTTTTTAAAAAGATTTTGCTGCCTTTAATGTATTTATATTTACTATTAAAGGTATGTCATCCATGGCTCTATTCATTGTTGCCCTGCTCTTTGTGTACTCCAGTACACAGTGAGTGTAAATGTCCTTACGTAATTAAGTCTACAGTCATAGAACACAGGGAGCCGTTCCTATGAAAAACCCCAGGAAAGGGAAAGCACATAATTCTTATGGGGGTGTGGAAGTACAAACCCTAGTTAAGCAGACCACTGGGAAAAAAACCCAAACTACTCCTTCATCAGAAGTTACTAGCAAAGGTAGCAGCATTTTTAAAGCTGCCTTGTCTCTTCCTCACCCTCCACCTCCCCCAGAGACGGTATTCAAAGTATTTCACAAAATATAACTAAGATTGATTATTTTTTTATTATTTCCATTTTACAGACTGAGAAACGGAATCATAGAGGCTGTTAATGATTAAAATCCAGAGGGAAGTTAATAAGGGTTGGATTAAAAAACCTCAAAGGCAATGAAGCTACCTTCTGATCTAAAAGGAAAATCATGGACCTAATACGTGCTTCACAACCTGTACACTAGGCGTGAGAATTGTGATGGACAGGCTGTGTTTCATTCTGTTTTTCTCATAAATTACTGGTTTTGTGCTCATACTCGCTGCCTTAGGGCTCAGTCGTTATCCTGCCAGGCTGAGGTCTGGACCGAAATTTCCAAATTAAGTGAGCTATAGCGCAGCACGCTTCCTTCTGCAGCGCGGCTTGAGGCCGTCCTCGTGGCTGATGTGGCAGGACAGCTCCCTGAAGCCCCGGGTTCTGCAATCACAGGTCCCTGTAGGGAATCTGGGCTGGTGATGCGGAGGGGAAGTAAATCCCGCGTTCATTCTGCGGTCCTGCACCCCACCCAGGGATGGAGCAGAGGACGGGGTGGGGGGGGGGGCTACTTGGAAGGATCTGAACCGCCCCGGTAGTTGACGGGGGGTGGTAAATAAAGGAGCGAACTGATGCGATGCCCCGTCCCTCCCCGCCCGCTG
>VWZZ01001166.1:709318-733685 GCA_013399095.1 Psophia crepitans | reverse complement strand
TCGGGGGAAGAAGTATGAGCGCGGCAGTAACTGGTCGGACCCCGAGGTGGTGGAGCTGCTGCAGCTCTGGGCCGATGAGTCGGTGCAGATGGAGCTGGAGAGCTGCTTGCGGAACCAGCACGTCTTCAACCGCATCGCCGAGGTGCTGCGGGAGAAGGGCATCCACCGGACGGGTGACCAGTGCCGGGAGAAGATCAAGAAGATGAAGCTGGAGTACCGGCGGATCAAGGACAACAGCAAGGCCCCGCGGGGCGGCCGGACGTGGAAGTTCTACGAGGTGATGGACCGGGTGCTGACCAGCCGGCCTGCCCTGGCCTACGGCTCCCTGAGCGGCAGCATGATGGCTCAGCAGGTGCTGCAGGGCAGCATGGTGGAGAGCTACCACCACCAGTTCGCCTCCTCGGCCCTGCCCTTTGGACACTCCCAGCACCCTGAACTGATGGAAATCAAATGTGAGGAGGTGAACTCTGATGAACACTGCTTGACCCCAGAGCCCCCACCATCCATGTCTTACCAGCAGGGCTCCCCTGAAGAACATGAGATGGAGAGAGCCTTCTTGGAGAGGGCCCAGAACGACTCTCCCATCTCCAGGGTGGAGATTCCCATTGAAACCAGTGTTTCACCTTCAGGTAGGGATAGCCTTTTACATTCCAGCATAAGGTTTCTGCCCGGTTTCCCAGAAAGAGAGGTTATTTCTGGTGCAGAGATAGACACCTGGTTTTCGCACTGATGGTTGGATCCTTATTTTCCCACCTCCCAAAAAGCTTTAAAGTTGAAGGCTGGTATCTGCATTTATAATCTTCTGGTCATTCCCGAAACGTATCTTGCTGCAGGTAAATCTAAAATTACCACACTAGGCTAAATATTGTGTATGAAATCCAAAGGGCTGGCACGTCTGCCATAAGCCAGGCTAGGCATTTGTGCTAGATTTCTGCATATAATGCTGACAGTGCTTACCTTATTGACAAAAAAAATATTGCATGCTTTTTGGTATCATTTGAACGTCACCAGGGCTGTCTGTGGTCCTCATGCTGAATTGTATCAGGAGATCCTCTTCTGCCATAGCTACACTATAAACCTGCAGGTGAAACTTTCCTTGTGTTCTTTTGAAATATTTTCTGGATCTAATCTTTTAGGACTCAACAGTGGAGAATACTTGGGAGTAATCATTGCCTGGCTTCCTGGGCTATTCATTAGGACTTGGAAAGAAGATGGTTTTGAAAGTCACTGGCAGAAACAGCTTATCAGTTTACAGGAGATGAGGCTCCTACGCTGAAAGTGCAGTTGGCAGTTGCTTGGCTGCCTCGAGGGGTGCAATCTGGAAGTCGGGGGTTTTGGAGCAGTCGAGGACAGGTTGATGGATGAGCACAGCATGGTTGTAAAGAAGAGACATGATATCCAGTGTGAGGTTAACATCTGAGATCAGGAAGAAATGCTGTGTATGTCCTCTTCGCCGTGCTGATTGCTTAGTTAGCCCGGTGGATGGAGTTGATGATCATTAAGGTTAGTTCAGAGGCCAAGCACGGAGCTTGGGCTGGGGCTGGCAGTGCAGTGGGGTACCCAGTGTGTGAAGTTAAAGACAAGCTTGAACTCGCAAACTGCCAGATGTACCTGTACTTTGGTTTTCCTATACAACTCTACAGGAGGTCAGAGGGTGTTTACTAGGAAGAGCAGGGGAAGGCAGCAAAGCATGGCCACACTGCTTTACTTGCGCATTTAATTTTTCTTCCTTGTTTTCACACATTCACAGGTTTCAGTGAGCCCAACATGGCAAACTCGTCAAGGATCCAGAACGCGGTTCCCAGGCCTGGCTTCTCCGCTCTGCATCGGCTGAGAAAAAAGCGGAAAGGCCAACGCATGAAGGACCCGCTCGATGATCTCTTGCTGAAGACCCTGACATCTCAGCGGGCCATGGAAGAGCGCTTTTTGCAGATGGAAGAACGCCGATTTCAGCGAGATTTGGACGTGGAGGAGCGTCGGATGCAACTGGAGCAGCGCCGGTTTGAGCTGGAGCGGGAGCATGAGTTTCGCATGTTCAATGTCTTTGCTCAGATGCTCAGCATCCTAAAGCAGAACCATAGTGGCTCCTCCTCCTCTGTTGCGATGCCTCGGGGCTTGGACTTCAGCCAGGCCCTGTCCGAAATTGCAGGAATGGGAGGAGGAGGGGGCGACCTGCAAGAGATGAGGGCTCGGCCGCTTACTGAGAGGAGGGTTGACATGCACGGCTTCTGCAACCCCAGCGACTTCCAGAGAAGCCCCTACCTCTCTGCTCGTGGCAACATTGCCAACATTTTTCGCGGCTCCACTGAGGAAGGGTACAAAGCTTATCATGCTGACAAGTATGATGAAGACAAGAACCCCAATGTGAGTGAGAACCTCAGTGTTTTCCCAGCTTTCTTGCTAGAAAAACCACTTTCTTAGAGGTGTGCTGACAGATGTGCTGAAAGTGGGAGGTGTTTGGTTTTTTTTCCTAATCTCACTAGTACGCGGTGTGTCAAACTTTGAGTATGAGAAATAAAAAGTAGCTTTGGAGATCATCTGTACATCAAAAATGAACACTGTTCAGCTCAGGTCTGCACGGTCCGATTTCTCTATTGGGGAATTAGTAGCAGCAGTAGATCTTGAAAGATGTAAGAAATCTGCAGGAACAGAGCTCCTGTTCCTCCTTTCACCTCATCACCTCTTGCCCACTGAAGACCATATCTGATTATACCTGATTATTGCCGATGATGGGTACAGGAGATACAACAACTAAGTGGTAGACTTCTTTTGTTTTTTTAAATTATTTTTAACCAACACTGAGCACTTTTTCCGCCTGTTTACGCTCGACTGCTCAGTTGTAAGCAGCTCATCATACCCCCCTTGTGGCACAAAGGCTGCGTGTTAAGTTAATACTTCATGGCACATGGTTACCGAATAGCAAGTATAGGGAATATGTGTAGCGATTTAAATGTGGATTGCTTTTAAATAGAGCCCGCATTCAGCTACTGAACAGCTTGAAACTTTTCTAATGTTTTGCTATTAGTCCTGACTTCAGTTACACCATGTTGGGAGGTGAAAACAAGATTTTTAAGATGGAAAACCACAACAAAGTTTTTGACACAAGGTGCACTATGAGGTGCAAACTGCATCTTCTACCAACTGTTGTCTATGGAGGTAGCTTTTTAAACAAATACCTAAAATTGGACTTGTACTTTAGTAACATAAATTACAGTTGATTAGATTTTCTTTTGTGTTTTTAAAAATTTATTTACCCAACCTTCCAATAATGAAAATGTGCTAGTAGATTTGAACTCTTCAAGATCTAATGCAGTACTAAATAGGCACAGCCAAATCCTAAACCTGGAACTGAGAGGAAAATTCAGTGGTTTAACTACTTTTCATGACTACATGTTTCTGAGCAGATCAGTGGAGTGAAATGGTAATGACTGATAAAAAATTGCTTTTAGGTAAAGAAATGTATCCAAAACCGCCTTCAAAACTTCTGCAGAAGGGTAATCCTTGGTTTTCTCAGAATTGTTTTAGGGTTTCTTTTGTAGTTGGATACATACCAGTGAGTGAATTCAAGATTAAGTTAGACATATTCTGTAAAGACATATAAACTGTTAGTACATATTCATTTACAGACAGTTTATTGAGTAAGAAGCTGAGTGCCTGAGGTGTATATATATGGAAACAGACACACATAGACACGTGTCTCAAGTTATATATGGTGAAGTTTATGTGAACCGTGTTTTGATTTTTCCTTGATAAGCTTTTTGGAGGCAATTTAGTGAAGTGATAGCTAAAGTGATGTGTGCACATGGGTTTTGTGTCTATAAACAATAAATTATTTATATTTCTAGGGTATAATAAACTTTGGCACCAGTGAGAATAAGCTCTGCTTTGACCTGATGTCTAAGCGGGTAAGTTCTGTTCCAAAAAGAAATGCTGAATTTGCTGTGTAGTTCCTCCTCAGTGCTTGTACTTTCCTAGAGTTATTGCTGTTGCTCAGGTTTCTCTGGTAAAGATTTTCATCATGAATTTTTTATTTGTTCAAGTCACTTGAATCCAGCTATTTCTTCATTTATTTTTGTTATTTTTCCAGGAGCATAGGAACAAAGGTGTTTTTCTGTTCCTCTTCATGATGGGTTTCTCTTTGGGGATATCCTCGGTGCAGAAAACTAAACAAAAATAAGATGCATTTTATTTTCTCCTGATGATGGTAGTTGACTTAGTACAGAGGTTTTGAAAATAGTTTTGAATTCTATTAAATTTCAAGGATCTTCACATCTGTCCATTATAACATCACGCGATTTGGACACCCAGTTCTGAAATGTGTGAGGGTGGCGGCAGTGAATGGTGCAGCTCTTCAAACCTCTCAAAATCAGACTGGGTCAGCTGCGACCTGCTCACTGTGTTCAGGGAGAGGCATGAAACACATGGTACGACTCGAAAAGTAGAAAAAGTCAAAGGAAAAAAACAGAACCGTGCTGTAGAGGAATATTTCTTGGTTTGCATGAAAATCGCTGCCCAGGTGCAGCCTTCGAGGCGGGCAGGTGGCAGTGTCTCCTACCTGAAGCTGTCTGTGGGGAGGGAAGGTGGCTCAGGGTCGGACAGTCAGCCTCTGCTGTTTGAAGTTCATGGTTGCTCCCGTTCCACCAATTCCCACCCTCAAAGTGTTCCTTGTTTTATTTCTGCCTGCCACTCCACTGACTCGGGGGGACGCTACCCCACCACTCCGCCTTCCAGCTAAAAGAACAGGTAAGGCAGAGCTGCTGCCTGCACGAAAAAGGTGCCTTGTAGGCTGTGTAGGTGGTACCTTCCTTCCTTCGCTGTCCTTTCCCCTTAAAACTAACACCGAGCCTGCAGTAAGTAGTGCAGAGGGAGATGGTAATCAGCTGCATCTTAATTAGCCTTGTTATGAAAATGAGTTAAGACTTGGTCGGCTATAGTGACCCATCACGCTTGTGGCAACACGCTGAACAAAGATGTTGTTGTCAGCTGCTTAGTCATCGCAGCCTGGAGTTACAGTACGGCCTCACCGAGTGAAGCACAGCTGGGATCGTAGGCAAATAATTTGCTGCTATTTGGACAATAAATACTTACTGTTTCCGCTGAATAAAGTAATGTATCAGATTTCTGTCTTCAACTTTTGACCCTTAATTAGAGAATATTTTGTGGTGAGATCTCGGATGGTCTTCCTTTCAGCTGGCCCACCTGGTCTCTTTAGCCCTTGATGCATTACCTTTAAGGGTTCTCCTCTTTATTACTGCATAGTCATATTTGGCCAAGTCTGCTGATATATTTTATGTTGCGTTCTCTAGATAAGTTTAGGGGAGATATCTTAAGAAGGCGCAGTTCTGTGCTCCATCTACAGATGAATAAAGGAACTTTAATCCTGAAATATCAGGTTGTAATTCTACATGGGATAAGGACAGTATCTTTAAATTACAGAGCTTGGCACGAGTTATTAAAACACCAATACGGAATGTTGTGGGTTTGTTATTATGTGAGAAACTTTCACACTGCATGTTGAATTTCCCTCCTCCCTTGTACTATCACCTACTTGTCATGTCCCTCCATCCTCACCTTTTCTAATATTAACTCATAGATTTGGTTGTCGTTAAGTACTTAGAAGGTACATGGTACATAATATATGTTTATTCTCTTTTTGTTTATGTAAAATGTCCTCTTCTCTCTGTCCCTTCCCTTGCAACTCCATAGAACTGGATTATGTGAAACCCTGATATTTACAACCTTGAAAAATATAAACATTAAAAAGGGCTCTGCAGTTCAGGTGAATCAGTCTTTGAGATCAGAATGAACTCCTAATAAGGAACGAAGTGCCTGCCCTGGGGAAGAATTATCAAGATAATTTTTCTCCTGTCTTTTGAAAGCTCCCTTTACTCTTCAACATTTACAAAAACTTATCAGAATTATAGATCTGAAGGAGCTGCAATAACTTGGAATGGAGACATAAATGAAGGCTAGAATTCATTTAAACAATAATATATTGAAATTTTCTTAAAGAAAATCTAACTGTGATTCAAAATCCTTTCTATCGCTTTCTGACAGTCTAGACCTGAGCTTTCACAACTGGGACTTACTTCCCAGCTGAAAGCTCTTGTCCTCAGAGCTTGGGCAAAACACTTTGGGACTCTGGGTTGCTTCATTTGCTCAGAAAGTCTTCTGCAGACGTCTTGGTTATGGGCATCGTGGGTACTGCCCATTCTGCATCCTTTGTGTAGATCTCTGTGCAGCAAAATTTTGGCTGCATTAACTTAGCAAAGGCCTCTACCTCACATAGCCTGAAGTTATCACTGATCAGTTTGCTGGTTCTTGCTTCTCCAAGCTGCATTTCGATGGTCAGTGGCTTTCTCAATCCAGTTTTACAACCGTTGGAGTTGCGCGCGTGTGTGTATGCAGGTATGCGTCTGTACATGGATCCCGTCTATCTCCATGTTTCCGATACCAGTGACTGTGCTTTTAATGGTGGTTCTCGTTGCTCCCAGCTGACACAGACTGATATGAATCTGATGGAGCCTCCACTGCTTCAGTATCCTGACTGGAAGGGACATATGTTGTAAGTTGTCTCTTTTCTGTAACGCTTCTCTTTTTGACTCCTTGTCTGATAACGAGAATGGATGAATACAAACTGCTTCTGCTGCGCTCGCTAGTTAAAACTTTTCTAGATCATTTAATCATCTTTTTCTTTGCAAAACTGTAAATTAGCTGCCCTACCACTTCATCTAGTTAAAAATCCTTTCTGTTAGAGCAGATGCACATTTTCTAAAGCAAACAGTTTTAAAAGCAGTGTATACATTCACTAATTAGGTAACTCCAAACAGTTCTTTGGAACTTAGTGAATGCTTGGGGACTTTAGTCCATCTCTTCTGTGCCATGATTAAAGCTCGTCAGAAACTTATGCACCGTTATAGACATTATCCATGACACCTTTGCCGTGTGTAGAAGTCATGTCTGTGGCATGGGCCTGAGCTGTTCTGTTTTCTAGCTATTTTCACCAGCCTTTACTGTGCCCTGACTTTATTTTCCTGACATGTGGACCCGGGGAAGCCCAGCCTCTTGGAGAACAAGCTGAATCAATATTTGCTTTTGTGTCTTTCTCAGTTTACGGGAGGAAGTGGCGCGATTTTTGACCTATTACTGCAAGGCCCCTGCACCTCTTAAGGCAGAAAATGTGGGTAACCCACTTTTCATTGGTGTCTATTCTAATGTATTGCCATTTGTCGTCAAACAGTTTCATCTTCTTTTAATTAAACAAATTATTTGGTAAGATGACAGCCTTTTATCATGTAAATGAGATCAATTCATAGCCATTTCAGTAGCTTTTGATGCACTCTTTAGCCAAACCACTTTGGGTCTGCTGTATATTTGCCTCATGTTTTACCTCTGTGTGCCAGCTCCTCATGCCAGTGCTCTGGGTGGGGCTTTATGTTTTCATCTCCGTGTTCAGCTCTGGGAGCTACTGTGCCTGTATCCCTCAGCCTTGACAAAGAATTCCCATTGTTTCAGTCACGTTTCATTGCATCCCTTTCTGCTGTTACACCTCAGGACAAAAATCTGTAAATGACCCAAGAGTAGTTCCAGCCTGTAAAACCAGATCTTTTCAGACTTCGCAGCAGTGTTGTAAGGAAGGCATCAAGATCCGAGGACTTGTTGACTTGGGAGAGATACAGGCTGGGAGATCCGGGACTCCTGCCTCTGCTGAGTGCTGAAGGCAGCAGCAGCTGGTGCAGCCGTTGCCTTTCTGGCCACAATAATTCAGCAGAAGCCCGTATTTCACGTGAAGTGAAGTTACCACTGGTCAGTTTGCTGACCACTGCTTCTCCAGTGCAGCAGGTTCTACCTGACACTTGCATTGAACCTCATGGGACCCGTGAGCCATCTGTCTTCTAGAAGCAGGAGTCAAACCTGCTCCTGTACAAGACAGTGGTTTCCACTTTTGTACAAATTTGGCAGGAGGTCCGAGCTGCTGTTACCACAAAGAGACAGTAACACGCATTAGCTTTGCTTTTCTAGCAGTTCAGAACTGCTCCCCAACTTTTTTCCTTACTTCAAGCCTACTCTTTTTCTAAACTGCATATTAGAATCAAGTGCAGCACCGGGACAAAGCATCTCTGAAGCAAAGAACAGGATTAAAGTTACTTCTGGCAGAAGCGGGATTTCAGCAGGAAAATTCTGGAAAAAAAACATTTGTGCTAGAGAATTGGGGAGAAAATATATTTCAGTGATATGGTCAGAAATTATTATTTTATAGTGTTGTCTTTCTATAGACAGATTTATCACTAGCCTCTCTCTTTCTTCTGTAGGTGATTGTTTTAAATGGTTGCGGCTCTTTATTTTCTGCATTAGCTACAGTCCTTTGTGATCCAGGGGGTAAGTGAATGGTTGGGAGATGTTTTTAATGTTTATTTTTGCTGGGAAATAATGTGTTACTCTGTTTAAATATTGTTTGATGGAAATGAAGTAATGGAATTGGCACTGGCCTACTGTGCAGTGCTTGTTTCCTGCAAGATTGTGTTGTGAAATTCATGGTCTCTCTGGTCTGCAGATGGCACGCGCTCACACATGGTGTCTTGCCCTGCCTGCCTTCACTGTTTTTGGGGTGTCCTGTTTTAGTTTGTTAGACTAAATGTGAGCTATACTCGTCTTTACCCGGGTTCTTGCAGAAGATTAAAGAACTAACGTAAAAATAAAGTATAGGAAAAAGCAGTAACATTACAGTGTTTCCAGCAGGCACAGCTGTAAAAAAGCTTTCATGTTTAGTTGAAGGAGATCAGAAGAGAGAGATGGACTGTGACCTGTTGATAACCAATTATTTTTTTCTCTTGGTTCCAGAAGCTGTTCTGATTGCTACTCCCTTTTACGGTGGTATCACCCAGAGTGTCTTCCTCTATGGGAATGTCAAGCTGGTGTATGCCTATTTAGACAGTAAGGTAAGATCTGAGGGAAGGGAATACCAACATCTGTAGTTAAAAAATAATTGATACTGGAAAGTGCTGGACCCTCTGAAAGCAGTCCTCAGAACAAGGGTAGGGTGCAGCCCCAGGAAGTTTCTCCAATTTATTGCTCAGAGACTGGGCGCATAATTTGCAAGAAATTTGATGGAGACCATAAATCCAGATTCCAGTCTTGTCCTTTTCTTGTATCTTACTCCCAGTAATGGTTCTTGAGAGGGGAAAAATGGTCATTTCGAGCCTTGGAGACAGAAGTATGTACTGTCCTGCTAAAGATGGTCCCAGAGGTGGAAGAGCAGATGGAGATCTTGCATTGCTTTAGTTATTCAAGGATAACCAGAGAATTATCTGTGCATGGGCAATCTATGATGAACAATTCTTTGATTTTATTTATTCTCTCTGTAGTATAAAAGGATAAGAAGAGAGAAGCTATTATTGTTGGGTTTTTATTTTCCTTTGGGGAACATTGATCAGGGGATTGGCTCAAGGCGGACTCCATTGAAACAACTTGGCCTTTTTTGTCTTTGTGGTATCTTTCAGATTACTGGAACAAGCACTCGGCCTTTTCAGCTTACGGTGGAAAAACTGGAAAAGGCCTTGCAGGATGCCCGGGCAGAGGTGAGTGCACCTGAGATCCATATTGACAGTTAAGTCTACAATAGGTTTGAGATACCAGGTCCCAGAAGTGGCTTAAAGATCAAAATATTTTCAAAGCCTAGCACCTGGCTTTCCAGCTGTCCTTGTAGACCACCTGAGAACAGGCTGCTTGCGAACTCAGCGGCAGTCTTAGGGGGAATCCCCTGGTGTTGTGTCTGTCCAGTTTTGGTAACAGCAGAAAGGATAAACCAAGAGTACCAGACCATCCACAAAGTGCTGGAACCCCTTCATATCACCCCCCAAAAATGTACTTGGGCATGCACTAAAAAGTAGGGGCTACCCAGGACTTCTGGCTGAGTTATCCCAAAATAGTAGTGCAGATGAATCCACTAAGACCAGTGAGAGTTTGTGCAGGAGGGAGAGAGGTGCAAATCTAGAGGGCCAATGCAGATGAGTATCACCTTTCTGAGAGTTAGGCTCTAAGTTTTGACATGGTCCTAAGCCCCGTAAGTATTTAGCTGCATCTTTAGATCATTACCAGCTCTGGCATCTCTGGCCAAGTGTGCTCTAAAAGAGAACAGTTTGCATCTGCGTAGCTCAAATTCCTATCTTTCCTGCCTCATTCATGGGCAATCTTCAGTAATTTGTTACTTTCCGATTACTGTTGCAGCTCAGAGAAAGTTCTTTTCCATGCGGAGAACATGTGAGAGCATCTTTCTCGTTAATAGGTTGATCAGATGGCAACAGTTGTGGCAGACTCCTTCTTTTCAAAATCATGGATTCATTCTGTAATCTTTTCCTCAGTTCACTTTGCAAATGATATAATTGTAAATAAAAAAAAAAATCTTAATTTGAGGCTAAAAGTTTTCTCACACAAATCTAACCTTTGAGGTGAAAAGTCATGGCGGAAGCTTAAGGGGGATCATGTCACACTCACTGCTCAAGTACAGGGACTGAAAGTTTATCCCATGATGGGCTCTTTCTTAATACTGTGTTGTTTTGTGTTCTGCAGGGTGTCACTGTAAGGGCCTTAATTCTTCTGAATCCCCAAAATCCCCTTGGGGACATCTACTCCTTGTCAGAGCTGCGGGATTACCTGGAATTTGCTAAAAGGTATGTCAGTTTGGAAGGCTGAGGCATCCTGATGCAAGGTGCTTTGCCGCTCCAGGTGACTACATGGTCCATGTAGTTTATATGTTGGTAGTCCTAGGAAACGCTACGGTGCTGTGCTTCTCTGGTAGGAAGCGGAGTTCCTTTCCGCTCAGTTCCTCTGTATCTGCAAAGACAAAGAAATGTATGAATATGGGTTCCCTGCTTCTGAGATTCAGAATCCATGAGATACTGAGTAGATGATGATACAACTTATTCCGGACGGGTAGTACATACAGGAGTTAATTTTCATTAGTGCATTGGAAACAACTGAATTTTTGTCTTGTTATTTGGTTGCAGTGGGTGACAGGTGGATATATCTCAAATTGCTTCAACGTACACATAATAGACCACCTGAGTTGTGAAAAAAATGCTTTACTTCTGCAAAATTTGATGTCCCTCTTCTTTGTATGAAGCGAGTCTTTGCAGGCCTGAATTTATCTCTGCTTCCAAACCAGAAGCATCCTTCTTTCGTAATCTCCATTTTGTCCTTTTGCAGACATGAACTGCATGTGATAGTAGATGAGATCTACATGCTGTCAGTTTTTGATGAATCAGCCACGTTTCACAGTGTCCTAGGCATGGACAGGTAAAATCAGCTCCTTCTTCCCTGGCCATCTTCCAGTGACAGTTCAACATGATGCCTTGCTGAGAACTTGTGACTGGAAGTTAAGTCATGAGCTAGCAAATTCTGAATCTGCCTTATGCTGATTATTTTTTTTAATTAGCTTGTTGGGTTTTTTGTAATTTCTGAATGGCAAATGCATTTTGTCAAGTGCCATCTAGCAGGTAAAAAATGGTAGTTAGTTTTCTGTTGTGGTACACTTTGCAATGTGTGCTTTGGTATTTGCTTGTGACAGTCCCCAAAACTGGAAAGAGATATTTCATTTGTTGAGAGTGAAGCTTTTTGTCTTACCTAAATATTGTTACCTCTTTCCCACATTTCTGTTGATGCCTGTAAAGACTTTATGTTGCTGTTTACTATTTTTTTCCCCATACCGTAGTCACAGATCACAGTGTTATTACATGCTGGAGAATGGGTTTTATTAGGTATTGATTTCATGAGATGAAAAATTTTTCAAATCTCACCTTTTGAAAATATGGTGTGGGTTTTTTGCCTTTTTTTTTTTTTTTTTAGTCTCTAGTTGTCACCAGTGGTGCTATCTCTTTTTCTGCTCAGTTGCAAGGACATAAAATACAGTTGGCTAAGTGTTAGCTCAGTGTTGCTGGGCTTGGATGTACAACATTGCAAAAGAAGAACTTTCACTCCTTCTGCAAAATACTGGGGTTTGAAGGAAAGAGAAATACTTTTAATTCTTGGCAAAGACATTGTCACAGGCCTGATTTCTAGCACTATATGTATAAGCTTCATATGTACGGGAAATCTGCGCATGAAATAGAGCATTTGCAATTATCTGTATATCTGAAATACTTAAAAATTGTGTCTAAAACTAGTTCCAGGGAGTTCCTAGCTTCTAAAGTTAGGTCAGCTTTGAATTTTCCCTACTTAACTGATGTTCCATGCTGCACTGTTGGTCATTGTGTAATGCTGCCTCTCTGTTTCTGCAATGCTGCACTGGTGATCCAAAAGCTTCAGCACCTATGACACTAACTGCCCATCTGCATCCTTCTACATACAGATTGCCTGATCCACAGCGGACTCATGTGATGTGGGGAATAAGCAAGGTGAGTGCTGGTGGCTTCCTGGCTGGTACGGTTGGCCCAGTGTCCTCAGGTTCCTCACGCTGGAAGGGGCGAGGCTGTAGTAATAGGATCTCAGTCTTCCTGTGTCATGAAGTACTTTCTCTGTGTCTTCTGCAGGATTTTGCTGTCTCTGGGATTCGTTTTGGTACTTTATACACAGAGAACCAAGATGTTGCCAATGCAGTGGCTTCTTTGTGTTATTTCCACGGGGTTTGTGGACCTGTCCAGCACAAGGTTGCCCAGCTCCTTAGGGACAGAGGTGAGTCAGTAGCTCCATGTATGATCCTCAGCTGTTCTGTGTGCCTTGGTACTTGGGGGATCCCCTCCCCTTCCTTTTCCAAGTGGTTTCCTGTTTGTACAACTGAATTGACAGTCTTCTGTAATCCCAAAGCTGCCCATGTAACACGAGGCTGACAGTTCTACAGAAAAGAGGAGGCTGAGGGGAGACCTGATCACCCTCTACAACTACCTGAAAGGAGGTTGTAGTGAGGAGGGTATCGGTCTCTTCTCCCAAGTAGCAAGTGACAGGACAAGAGGGAGTGGCCTCAAGTTGCGTCAGGGCAGGTTTAGGTTGGATATTAGGAAAAACTTCTTCACAGAAGGAGTAGTGAGGTGTTAGAACAGACTGCCCAGAGAGGTGGTTGAATCGCCGTCCCTGGAGATGTTCAGAAAACGCATAGACGTGGCACTCCAGGACGTGGTCTAGCAGGCATGGTGGTGTTAGGTTGACGGTTGGACTTGATGATCTCAGAGGTCCTTTCCAACCTTAGTGATTCTATGATTCTATGAAAAGGACCATTTCTGCAGAGCTCCTGATCAGCGGAATCAGAGCAGCAGCTTTGAAGAAGTGCAATAGCTATTTGTACAGAAATAGCCGGTGTTGTGTAGAACCAGCTGAGCACAAATAAAGAATACAGGTTTATGGACGAGGAAAATGGAACTGGATTTCTAGCTTTTCCCTGGATGGGGTGTGAACAGTCCACAGCAGCTCAGAGCTGTGAATGTAGGGAACCTTCCTCAGAAGGGTAAAGAACATATCCTCTGCACAGACATGAAACTGCTAAATAGTTCTTGCCCCTCTTTTTGTTATTTGAGGAAACAGAAAACGAAAAAAAGATGAAGGGCGAAAGGAAAAAAGGCACTGTGTCTTGGAAACTTGAACAGATCTAAATTCTTTCTCAGTTTTTGATTATTTTTTTTTCTTTATCTTCTTCTGGTCAGACTGGATCAACCAGGTGTACCTGAGGGCCAACCATGCCCGCCTAAAAGCTGCCCATACGTATGTGACAGATGAGCTGAAGACACTTGGGGTTCCTTTCCTCAACCGCAACGCAGGCTTCTTTGTCTGGATTGATTTCCGAAAGGTTGGTAGTCTTAGGAAGGGAGGCTTCTCCTGGGATGAGGGCAGGCACCTAGGGCATCTGCATCTAGAGGAAAGTTTAATATTGTAATAAGCATTTTGTTTTAACAAATCTGTTGTCTGATGAGCAGAGAGAAGCGCTGCCTGGTATTTCTGCCCGTTCTTTTCCTTTCGTCTGTCTGTGCATTTCCCTCCTTGCAGGAATCTTACTGCTCTCAAGCTACTTTCCTCCCCATTTCTTCCTTTATATCACAACTGGTGTACTTCAGAGGTAAAAGGTGTCTCCCCTGGCCTTTGCAGACCTCATGGGAATCACAAATTCATGAGGATCTCAGTGAGTTAGCCTATATGTTACTAACCTCTGGCCCTTCTGCTGACTGTCTTAGTACCTTAGGACAGGCACATTTGAGGAGGAGATGCTGCTCTGGAGGCGTTTTCTGGATAACAAGGTCCTCCTGTCCTGTGGTAAAGCCTTCGAATGCAGTGAACCCGGATGGTTCCGCATCATCTTTGCTGACAAGACCCACCGGCTACAGTTAGGTGAGTAATGTTTTCTTGTCTTTTTTATTCCCACCAAAATTTCTGCAGCACTGTTTCTTCCTTTCCGTAATCCTAAACTTATCATATTATTATCCTCTTGTCTTCTCCACTCTTTCTCCCTTTCCTTCCATCCTCCAGATTTTTTCTGGATCTTACCAGTTTGGGGACGCTTGTGGGTAAACAAATTCACTAGTGTTTCTCCTCCTTATACCGCTGCAGGTATGCAACGGATCCGCAAGGTTTTGGAAGAGCGGGAGCAGGAGATACTGGCTGAGGAGAAGGAGCAGCCTTGTCAGTCAGATCAGGATGGCAAAGCAGATAGCACAGATGAAGTCATTTTTGTGTCCCGCCACCAGGAGCCTACCTGTGCCAGTAGCTCCAACCTTGGTGACCTCATTGGCCTCCTGCAGCAACAGATGCGTTCATCCGACTGGCTACAGAAAAATACAGCCGAGCAGTTTGCACAGGAAAAGCCAGAGATCTACGATGTATTCAGCAAACTAGTGGGGAAGCAGTAGGGGTCAGCGTGCCTTCAGGGGGTGTCCTGAGCAGTGACTGACCCTGGACCCCTAACAGCTCAGCAGTGACTTCCAGCAAATAATATATTTTCTGTATAGCAAGAAAATCACTTTGTAAAACCCCTCCTCTCGCCCCCGTTTGAGATCTCTAATTTGTATTATATAGGTGCATTCCTTGGATTGGGGTGAGGGTAGGGAATGGTGGGGGTTGTGTTCGCCTGCTGCCCCCTGTTCTGCGGCATCATTGTATTTTGTATTTCATTTCTAATGAATATGCTCTTAACTCTCTTACAAGGTCCTGTGATGTCACTTTTTTTATGCTTCTAATTCCACACTTTCCAGGAAGACAGAGGCTTGAAATTGTTAAAATGTGTAAAGTTTCCCTTTTCCTGAATGATGATGAGTTATAACCCCACTATTTTTGGGCCAGAAGATGACTCCTTTTGCAAAGAGGTGTTTTTGCACGATGGGACCCAGTGTCAGCCCTAACTTAGCCTCAGCAAAGAGTAAGTAAGCAGGTGTGCAGGCTCATCTGTGCGGGTGAGGCTCCTAGGACCGTGGTTATCTAGTCTGAGTTCTATGAAGCTTTTCATTTTGAGTTGGTTTCCAGTCTAACCTGAGCTTGCTGGGCCCATGATACCTCAGGCCATCAAGGGAGGGATGCCACCTGCAGACATGGCTTTTTTAAGCTATGTTTGTCAATTTGCAGGGTAAGTTTTTGACTAACCGGTTTTCTTCAGTCTTGTCTCTTTCCTCTCTTCTCCAGAGGAAAAGACACTGTTTCCTCTGTGATGGTGATAAAGTATTTTAGTTGGAAAGCTTCTTTCACAGATATAAAGCTATATAATTTCTGGTACTATAAAATTTTAGGTATCCTAAAGGAATTTGAGCTAGTTTTTCTTCATACATTAATCCAGAATGCAAGGAAATTGTCCATGGAAACTGAATGGAAATGTGCCTTTCTCCTCCTGTTATTTGTTCTGATAGTAACCAAGTTTCATCCTGGTAGCATTATGGAATCTGTTTATATAATGAGTTAGAGAGGTGAAGGATAAAATTTAGGCATAATTCTGTGCTCTCACAGCAGTTGGAATTTGCTGATCACGAGTGAAGAACTGTCTTCTACTTTTCTGATCAAGGCTCCAATATGAAATTGGAAAGCAGGGAAAAAATCCTTGGTCCCATGAAATACATGCATCTTGCTTAGATTTCTTCTCTGGAAATTCAGATTATTCTTTGGTTCAATGTTCAGGAAAACCAGATTTCATTTTACAGTTACTTTGTGAGGTGGGATGCCAGCTATCGATGGCTCACAGCAGTACCATTGTGGCTTTGTTGGTTTTGTTCTTGGGCATTGTAGATTTGGGCAGACGGGCATGTCATAATGAGTGACAAAAACATATGTCTATATCATAAACCAAATTACCAAGGCACAGGTAGCAAATAATTACTGTGACTGCACTTTGGTGAGGTGACGGTGGAGAATTGCCTGGGCAGTGGGAAGGAGAATCTGACCAGGGGCTGAGGAGCATAGAGCTGCATCTGGCGGCTGTTAAAAGTAACAGGTTCCTCTCTCAGATGCCAGTGATGAGGCAAGGGTGGTGAGGTGATTGTTAAGATGACTATAAGGGTAGTTATAGGCATCGTATTTGCTTATTAGTTTGGCATTTGTCCATGTGCAGCGTTTTCAAGTACGTTGAATGTTATAATTACTTTTCCGTTTGCTCTTGGGCTTCCACAGAGAAAGCTATAGCACAAGACAGGACTCTTTAATGGAATGGGGGGTGAGATGTACAGCCAAAACACCAATGGATTTACTGGTTTGCTCCCTCTTATTTATGTATTCCAAGGAGCATCTCAGCAAGGAAGATTGAGGGAGAAAGCTCTTTGAAGTGAAGACCCAGGTAAGACCGTGTAGGCATTAGTCAAAGTGGTGTTTCAGGGGATTCCTGTAACAAACTCAATCCATTAATTACTCCTATTTTCTTTTGGTCTTCTGGCTGCTCCGCCAGTTGGAGTATGTTAATATACAATAGTAACAATCAGTATAATATGTTTTTCTCCAGTAGATGTTTATTGCTCAGAAAGCGGGTTTATTGTACTGTCTCTGTGTGGAAGCAGCTAGAAAAGCACAGCTCTCTGTGGGAAGGTGTGTAATACACTTCCAAATCCTCACAGCTAATACATTATGGCCCACAGTCACTTCCCTCTGAGCTTGCTGTAACTCAAAATAACAGGACAGGCACACACTTTGTTGAATGGAATGGGTTGGGTTTTTTTCAGATTTAACACCTGCCTGAGGAGCTCTCCACTGAGGAATGTTAATTTAGTCACAGGAACTCAAAATATAACTGGAAATGAGGCTAGAGAGAAATGTGGTGTTTTGAGTTTGGTGTTGGAATAAGCAACATCTGTTTTGACTGTGCAAACCCCATAAATTTTGGAAATGGCCTTTACTGGTTGAAAAGATTTAGTAAACATTTAGAAAGTCCTGTATACCTATATAAAAATTAAATCAACTCTTATTTGCTGTAAGGATACCCTGACAGAAAAACCACAGGCTCCACCTGTAGATGATGTTTGTTCTTTCTGCTACCTCCATGTTAGATGTTCTCTCTGCTCACTATTTATCATCATTATTATTAATAGCCTTTTTTTTCCTGTATGGCAAACCTCTACAGAAACAAAAAAAAAAGATTGATAGAGAAATGATTCAGCACTATCCCCCCTGCATTTTTTTCTTTTACCAGTTTGTCAAGCGATAGGCAAACAGGGCAGTACCTGAAATAGTTACGGAATCATAGAATTGTTTGGGTTGCAAAAGGTCTTTAAGATCATCAAGTCCAACCGTTCACCTAGCACTGCCAAGTCCACCACTAAACCATGTCCCTAAGCACCACATCTACGCATCTTTTAAGTATCTCCAGGGTTGGTGACTCAACCCCTTCCCTGAGCAGCCTGTTCTAGTGCTGACAAGCCTTTTGGGGAAGACATTTTTCCTCATATCCAGTCTAAACCTGCCCTGGTGCAACTTGAGGCCATTTCCTCTCGTCCTATCACCTGCTGTCAGTTGGAAAGAAGGGCACTTGACTCACTGCAACCTCCTTTCAGGTAGCTGTAGAGAGCGATAAGGTCTCCCCTCAGCCTCCTTTTCTCCAAACTAAATAACCCCAGTTCCCTCAGTCACTCCTCGTAAGACACATGCTCCAGAACGTTCAACAGCTTCATTGCTCTTCTTTGGACACACTCCTGCACCTCAATGTCTTTCTTGTAGCCCCAAAACTGAACACAGCACTCGAGGTGCAGCCTCACCAGTGCTGAGTACAGAGGGACAATCCTAGTCCTGCTGACCACATTATTTCTGACACAAGCCAGGATGCTGTTGGCCTTCTTGGCTACCTGGGCACACTGCTGGCTCATATCCACTGTTGGCTGTTGACCAATATGCCAGGTCCTTTTCCTCCAGGCACCTTTCCAGCCACTCTGCCCCAAGCCTGTAGCACTGCATGCAGTTGTTGTGACCCGAGTGCAGGACCCGGCACTAAGCCTTGTTGAACCTCATACAGTTGACCTCGGCCCATTGATCCACCCTGTCCACATCGCTCTGTAGAGCCTTCCTACCCTGAAGCAGATCAACACTGCTGCCCAACTTGGTGTCATCTGCAAACTTAGAGAGGGTGCACCTGATCTCCTCATCCAGTTCATTGATAACGATAATAAAGTGAACTGGCCCCAAGACTGAGCTCTGGGGAGCACCACTTGTGACCGGCCACCAACTGGATTTAACTCCATTCACCACAACTCTTTGGACCTGGCCATCCAACCAGGTTTTTAGCCAGCAAAGCACACATCCATTCAAGACCTGAGCAGCCAGTTTCTCCAGGAGAATGATGAGCCTGGTCAGATTTATATTTTTTAAAACTGCTGCATTTTGTCTAAAAGAAGAAATGCAACCAAGGTAACACTATGCCTTCATTGTTTGTGTCCGCTGTAAGATGATAAAATCCACTTTGCATAGGATTTTTGTGTTCAGACTATAATTTGTTTGAGCACAGATAGGATCCTAGATGATTTCATGGTCCTTGCCATGTTCCAGTCTCTCTCTCTCTTTTTTCCCTCTTTTCTCTCTACTTCAGAGAAATGTTCAGCATTTTGATGTTAGGGGTGGGAATTTCCTGTACAGCACAGCTCTCTGTCATGGAAACTTCTCTAACGTACATTTCAAGCCTACTCTTGATGTGTCCATGTTTATAGGAGGAGAGAATTTATGCATCTCCAAATTATTAACCTGTGTTACACTGCAGTTAAGCGAGCAGCATAGGTGGGGCCCGTTCTAGATAAATATTTATGAAGGATCGTGCACACTTACGGCAGGAATCTGCGAAGATGAGTCTTCCCTTACAGAAATTGAATAGATCCCAAGCAAAACATCCGTAAGGAAAAACATTCAGTAAAAACTTCACAGCTGTCTACCTTAACTGAGGAAAGGCAGCTGCTCAAATGTACTGTGTGATAGATTTTTTTTCCTAAATAAATGCTAATACCTTAATTGTTGTCTTTATTAGTATGCATCCAACAGAGCATACAGCCGTGCTGACTGCTGTGTGCTCCCCCCGACCCCAAAACCACCCGGTTTCTTAAAAACTGCCTTGGGGTCAAATTATCATTTACATTGACAATTTCTCTGCAGTCCTCTTCCAGTTACTTGGTTACAGAATCCCTCTGTCGCTCTCACGTGGCTGGCAGAGTGGTGACGTCATTTCATCAGCGAGCTGGTGGCACACAAGGGCTGGATAAAGAAACCTTCTCATGGAGGAAGCTACATGAATCACCCCTCAAAATTCTGCATCTCAAGTATCAGGTGTGCAAACGGGTAAAGCTGCTTTTGCACTTTTAATTGCATATGCAGCGTTTTTGTAAGATTGGCTGACCTGAGAGGGAGTTGTTTTGGTTCTTTCTGTAGCAATTCAGTCTGCATCATGAAGAACAAGGCAAGGTAACCCACAAGGAGAGAGAGAGAGAGAGAGAGAGAGAGAGAGATGAATGTACAAAAAGATGGGTATTTGATCTGAGAAAATCAGAGTGGCAAGATACACTCGTTCTTCATTCCGGTTAACGCTTTATTTATTACCAACGTACATAAAACACTGGCAACCAACCGACGACAAGATCCTATGTTATCTGCAGCCAACAAATGTACGAAAGAATCTGAGATGGTTATAAATACTCTACTTTTTGTCCTCAGTTTGCCCGGATTGGTTATTTTTAGCAAATAGCCAGTCGACCTTATCAAAATGAAGAATCAAAAATAGTCTGGAAAAACACTGCAAGGAAAGGCTATTTTTAGCGCTCTGTCTGTTCCCTGCTGCTGTCCAGCAAGGTCTGATGGCAATGCTCGTGCACGAGCGCTTGGTTATTCTAGGCGAACGCTTGTCATGCCCTGTTCTTTCCCTGAATGCCTCACCGCAGAAAGCATCCGATTGATTAAAGATTAATGCATCTGCAAACAGTGACAGCTGAGAGCTTTAGCAGGGAGGGGAGGGGGGGGCAAGTACACTGACAGAGCGCTTCTATCTGCATGTTTCTGCCACATTACGGTTTCATTGAAGGGAACACTTGCCCAACTGAATATCCTCACGTCTCACATCCTTCAATGTGAGTATAGCAGCAGACCTCCAAAGTATATTTACATTTCTTTTTCCCTTCAGTTCAGGAAAGCAGTAGAGGACGTAGGGTTGCAGCCATGAGGCAGGTCACTGTATTGCCCAGTGGCATCAGTCACAAACCAGCAGCACTGGAGGTGTGCGATGGACTGGCTCAAGAGGTAAAGCTGTGCAACAGGATGCTAGACAGGGTTTACTGATCAGACTAATTACAAGCTCAATGGATGTAAATGAGGGCATCATTTGGTTGTAAGACATAAACTGAAATAGTGAATCAGAGCCGTGACCTGGCTGTCACAACATCCTGCTTTTTCTTGTGTTAGAAACTCATTTAGTCCAGTACCTTATATATTGATAGTAGTCATCTAGAATTTTTTCAGAAGAAAAAATGGAGCAAAGATTTCGTAGTTATGCTAGGAGAAACAGAAAAGAAAAGATGTCCCCAAGACATTAGTTTTCCCCTTCATATTTCCCTTCTAAAATTATCTCCTCTTACTATAAAGGTGTTTTCAGCATGTGCTTCCAGCACTGATGGCGTAAGCTGCACCATAACCTCACATGCAGCTGCTTTACGAGACACAGGATCAGAAGGGTCCCTGAGTGTTTCTTTCCCTGCTGTATACTGATCATCCCAGCAGAAAATACATGATGCTGTATGCGACAGCCGGCAAATGTATAGCGTGATGGTAAAGCCCTTAAAAACAAATGCCCACATGACCCCCAAAGAGTCCTGTAAGGCACGACATAGAAGGGCAAAGCAAAGAGAGGTGAAATACCTGATTTCTCTCGTGCATTTATAAAAACTGATAGCCTGATATCCAGATGCTGATGAATACTTTTACAAGCTATAAATGGCAACCTGGAGTCTAAAAATAGACACTCTGCTGCAGACTTGCCTGGCTTAGCTACATCACTAGAATATAAACAGGCTCACTGATGTGGTTTCAGGGAAACCTCTACAGAACAGACTACATCCTCCATTTTTCTTGCTATTTTGAAATAAAATAGCTGATGCTGCTTGCATTTCTTTAATTCTACCTTTTAATAAAATTGCACTGCTTTCCAAATTTTCCGACATGGATGAAACGATCATCAAGCCTCCACGAATGTTTCAGCTACAACTGATCCGACGCGCCTACCCCTCCCCGGCAGAGCAGGGAGGCAGCGGAGGTGCCCCCGGGCACTGCACGGGCTGGCGCAGGCTGCGCTCGGCAGCCCCCGGTACCCCCGGCTGCACGTGGACCAGCCAGTGTCCCCGTCACGCAACAGGGCTGTGCACACACAGCCCCCTCCCTGGCTCAGTCACACCCACGCTCACACTGATGAGATCGACACTATTGCTGCAGAGATCCGCGTGCTCATCCCAGCACGAATGGTGCCTCTTCTGGTTCACAAAACAGGACACTGTCCAGCCACCCTCCAGAAGGAGAGCTCCCGCCGCTGGTTTATGAATGGGGCAGCTTGCAGCAACTTCAAGCTGATGGGTTAAAACTAGAAACATTTTATGCTCTAACAAACCCTAGTAACTCACACTAGGGAGGAGGAAAGAGCCAGTACCAGCTCAGAAGAGTCACTTAAGATCTGAGTCCTTTCTGTTGCTGGCTGTGAATGTCGCAGACAGGATGAAGAAGTTAGCAGTGAGTGTGAGGAGAGTGCTACATCACCTGCTCTGCAACGTGTGTGAGAGGAGGTTGAAAGATGAGGAAGCACTGCAGTGACAGCGTTTCTCCTTTCTTGTGGGAGTACCGAGCTGTCTCTGTGCGTGCGTGCGGACGGCTTTGCAGAAAGCCGTGTTCCCAAGGGCAGGTGAAGTGAAAGAGAGCTAACCCGCTGCTGATAGTCAGGACTCTGCAAGGACACTGTGCACCGTGTGTGTGAGAGACTCAGTTTAGAGGTTTAGGGCAGGGACAGGTACAAACCCCTCATCCTTTCAGGGATATACATCATAGGATAGTACACCACTGTACATAAGATACAAATATATAGGAAGACCTAGTAGCGGCCATCCAGTACCTAAAGGGGCCTACAGGAAGGATGGAGAGGGGCTGTTTACCAGGGCAGGGAGTGACAGGACACGGGGGAATGGGTTTAAACTAAAAAAGGGGAGATTTAGATTAGATGTTAGGAAGAAATTCTTCCCTGTGAGGGTGGTGAGGCACTGGAACAGGTTGCCCAGAGAAGCTGTGGAGGGCCCATCCCTGGAAGTGTTCAAGGCCAGGCTGGATGGGGCTTTGGGCAACCTGGTCTAGTGGAGGGTGTCCCTGCCCATGGCAGGGGGGTTGGAACTAGATGGGCTTTGAGGTCCCTTCCAACCCAAATCATTCCATGATTCTATGATTCTATATAAAAGTGAATACAAGAAAAATTTAGGAGGGGAACGATACATTTCAGGCCAGCAAAAGCTGATGCTGGAAGATACACGAGTCTTTTAAACAACCGAGGACTTCTGGAGAGGACCGGAGCTGGCCTGTCTCCCCATCCTGCATGCCTTGTATCCCAGGCAGCAGAGAGCAGGTCCCAGACTGGGGATGCTTCTGGCTCAGAAGTCAGGCAGCTGAAGGCGCTGCAGCAGGAGAAGTCAGCATGGCAGGACATTGCTGAGCTCTGGTAGCTCCATGGCTGCTGCAATGTGCCCCGGAGACCTGCAGCTCTACACCTCTGGTGACCAGTGAGAGAACCCAAGGGAACAGCACTAAGCTGTGACAGGGGAGGTTTAGGTTGGAGATCAGGAAAAGGTTCTTCATCAAGAGGGTGGTTGAGCACTGGAACAGGCTCCCCAGGGAAGTGATCACCGAACCGAGCTTGGCTGAGTTCAAGAAGCGTCTGTACAACGCTCTCAGCCATCTGCTCTGATCGGGCTGGTCCTGTGTGGAGCCAGGAGTTGGACTTGATGATCCTTATGGGTCCCTTCCAACTCGGGATATTCTATGGTTCTAAGCAGAGGACTTGCTCCTCAAACAACCTGTATCTGTCCTCAGATTGGCAGGAGAGGAGACCCAGTAAACAGGTGAGAACTGTCTACAGGCAGGAGATGTAAAGTTATCCTTTTTTTTTTTCACGTCAGTGGCACTGAAGATAGCCAGGGTCTGCTGGTATCAGCCCAGAGAGCAGGTAAAGGTGAAGAACGTGGGTGCCACATGCAGGCACACTACGCTGGTACTGCTGGAACTGTCTCCACTGCGTGGTTCAGCTGCAGCATCTTACCTACCTGGTTTTTTTTTTTGCAAAGGCTCAGTTTGGCTACAAACCAAGCCAGCTCCTGCTTTGGGGAGTGAAACCGTTGCCTGTGATTCTGGCACAGCTGGAGTTTTGTGCAACAAACTGTCCTGCTCTGTTTTCTGCCAGGAAAGGGGTTGGTTCAGGTTGAGGAGTCTGGGAAAGGCGTGGGTTTGGGGGTTTTTCTCGCTGAAGCGGTGTGACCCAGCAGGTTGGAAGGCAACACGCGACCCCAGAGTCCTCAGTCAGGGAGAAAGCCCAAAGCAGTTTTGGAAAGGTGCACACAACTGGGAGAAAGTGAGCCAGGAATGCCAACGTAGGGAAGCACAGGGCGGTGGCAGCTCACCGGTACCGAGCTTGTACCCCCAGACGCACGCCAGGGCGGCCCCGGTGCCCCTTCTGGCCGGGCTGGGGCCTTCCCCACCCCGCACCCGGGCCTGAGGCAGGGGAGGGGAGGAGGCAGCGGGCTGGGCCTGGAGAGGTTGGCAGTGCGAACACACCGGTGTTCTTCCCAACCCGGGGCTGAAGTCCCGGGTAAATTCCGAAGGGTGTCAAACGCCCGGCCCGGCCCCTCAGCGCGCACCGTGGCCTCCCCGGGCCGCCACCTCCCCCCGCAGTGCCGCCCTCCCGCCGCGGCGGGGCGCCCTTCGCGGTGGCGCT